>LR812533.1:55353342-55403342 GCA_903798195.1 Danio kyathit | reverse complement strand
AAAGTACTGCGCCTTTTTGGACTAATCCAGCTGCCGTAGGCCGACGCGTGAATTATGGAATGTGGAGGAAAAATATTTGTTGACAGCGCTTTACCAAAAGAGAGAGAGAGGGGGAAAACATTACCTCATGAATCGTTGGTAATGTTTCCGAAAGATGACCATGTCGCAGTTAAATTAATTCACGCCTTCTCCTGAAGTGACGTACGATGTGCCTTTGTCATTTGCAGTGCCTTAAAACATTGTTTTCCAGCCGCAACAGCACTTCATTCTCGAAATGTATAGTTTGTCTAAAGTGATGTATACAAACTATATAGTATACTATGAGCAGGGATACAATCAGCCAGCGCAGTCGTAGCTACATAGTCAAAAGCGATATTTTGTGTCTACCGGTTTGTTTACTTGTGGGAGTTCCATTGTTTTTTTCCTGCACGTGAATTCTGACCAATCGACAAGCAGTTTAGGAAATACGTTTAACAACATCTGGCCAATGAGTGATGTGGGTTTTGTCACATGCATTTTGGTTCTTTTCAACTGGTTCGGACCAAAGCAATCAGTGTAGTGTGAAAAGGACCCAAACACGGCAGAAAATGCTACAATGTATCATTTGTTGCCCTTGGTCCAGACCAAATGAACCGAACTACAGATGTGAAAGCACCCTAAGACGTGGAGTTTGCATATATTAGTGGCATTATTGAAGTAAACACCGCAATCAAACTATTACTGCCATGTCCTGCTTTAAATGCTCCACCATCATCCCAATCCCGAAGAAGCCAAAGATCACAGGACTACAGACCTGTTGCCTTAACATCTGTGGCCATGAAGTCATTTAAAAGACTGGTGCTAGCATATCTGAAGGACATCATTGGACCTTTGCTGGACCCCCTGCAGCTCGCCTATAGAGCAAACCGGTCTGTGGATGATTCAGTCAAAATGGGACTGCATTATAGCCGAAAACATCTGGACAAACCAGGGAACTACGCAAGGATACTGTTTGTGGACTTCAGTTCTGCCTTTAACACCATCGTCCCATCACTGCTCGAATACAAATTGACCCAGCTCTTGAGGTTTGCTAATGACACTACTGTAATCGGCCTCATCCGGAACGGTGACGAGTCTGCATACAGACAGGAGGTGGAGCGACTGGCTTTATGGTGCAGATACAACAACCTGGAGCTGAACACGCTCAAAACAGTGGAGATGATAGTGGACTTTAGGAGAAACCCCCCTGCACTCCCCCCACTCACCATCATGAACAGCACTGTGGCTGCAGTAGAGTCATTCAGGTTCCTGGGCACCACCATCTCTCAGGATCTGAAGTGGGACATTCACATAGACTCAATTGTGAAGAAAGCCCAGCAGAGACTGTACTTCCTTCGTCAGCTGAGGAAGTTCAACCTGCCACAGGAGCTGCTCGTACAGTTCTACTCAGCTGTCATCCAATCCATCCTCTGCACTTCAGTCACCGTCTGGTTCAGCTCAGCTGCCAAAACTGACCTCCGTAGACTACAGCGAATAGTCCGGACTGCTGAACGAATCACTGGCACTGCCCTTCCTACACTTCAAGAACTGTACTCTTCCAGAGTGAGTAAAAGGGCACGCAAAATCAATCTGGATGCCTCACACCCAGCACACTATCTGTTCGAACTGTTACCGTCTGGGCGGCGCTACAGAGCACCAAGCACAAAAACAGCCAGACACAGGAAAAGTTTCTTTCCTCAGGCCATCTACCTCATGAACAGTTAAATATTCCCCTACTGTGCAATAAATGTGCAATACTTTCTCATACGCACTTGTACACAGCACCTTATAACAATATACAATGCAATACTTTCTCCATTCGCATTGGTACACAGCACCTTATAACCTGTATATTTATAACAAATCTGTACATACTGTACAACTCAACATCCAGATCCTTTGACTAACTGCATCTCTGTTTAATGTTTATTGTCTATTTTCATATTTATTTTGTGTTGTCACTTTATGTACACTGGAAGCTTCTGTAGCCAAAACAAATTCCTTGTGTGTGTGAACGACACTTGGCAATAAAACTGATTCTGATTCTGATGTAGGACTTTTTGCTATATTTTCCGACAAGATCCACACACGCTGCTGTCAGTAAAGGACTACACACACACACACACACACACACACACGCACGCGCGCACGCACGCACACACACACACCACGAATGTGGAAGTTTTTTCTTTCCATTTGGCGTGTGTTATTAAATTCCATAACACTCTCACCAGTCCTTACTCCTTATTTGCGTCTAATACCCCAGTTTGTCACGGGGGCATGAATGAAATGTTCATGAGTTAAAGTGAAACTGCCAAACTGCAGTTAAAGTCACCCAAAATTACAGGAAACTCTTACATGAAAGCACTTCACATAAACACCTTCATTATATTATTGTCTATTAAGGCAAATAACTAGACTACTGATGTCCATGTAAGCGTAGTCAGTAGTGTCTTCGAAGTAAGTGAAAGATCCAGAAGGGCATCCTGCTGATTTGATTCACTTTTTTGTCAGACGCTCAGCGCTTTGACTTTCATTCACCGTCATTCATTTTAAAAAGCACCTGGTCCATTTTATTTTTATATGTTTTACTCGAACGCATGAACTCTTCAGGTGCCTGATAGTTAGATGTGGAGCTAACATTAATCAGATTCACTCTAGTGAACTGCATCCATGTTAGCACGTCACGTTTGATGTAGTAATTTCACAGTAGGAATACACACAGTTCGAAGACTCGTTCTCGCCACCTACAGTGCAAATCGGTCAGGTATTTATCCGCGCTAAAATATCAAGGTGAAAGTCATCATAGCTTGCGTAGAATAGACCCAGCTCCCAACCCAACTTTGAGGATAGATTAACGGCGAAATTTTCTTTTTATCGCCCGATAAGAGTCTCGCGTTAACTCAGCACGTTATATACAATAAGAAAGAAATCCTCTGAATTTTGTGATATCTAGGAGGTGTTTTTGATTTTTTCAAGAGTTCACACTTAGCTGATGATTAATTATAAAGCTTCTTTGGCATGCTGTCCCGGGAGAGAGCCCTGAGCTCATAAGATCCTCGAGCCCGGGGCTCCCTCCCGTTGCAAGGCGAGAGGGGAGATCGAGCTCAGGTAGATCTCGAGAACTCCCCTGTCATAGTGATTAAAGAGCAGATAGTAGTTCTCTTTAACGAGATAGGTACTAGGTAGGGAGCAAGTCTATAGTGTTGATTAGTCAACTTAGGTTGCATGTTTTTTAATCGGTGGGAGGAAACCGGAGAACCCGGGGGAAACCCACGTGAGCACGGGGAGAACGTGCAAACTCCACACAGAAATGCCCGCTGGTTTGGTAAAGCCTAGAACCATTGACATTCTTGCTGTGAGGCAACAGCGCTAAGCGCTGGGCCACCGTGTCACCCATCTAGGAAAGAGGAGTAGGGGTGGAAGGGGGGATTCTTCAAAGCGAAGATAGCGGTGATGTGAAACCGTGGTATTTGTAGTAGCTTAGGGATCATCTGATTGGAGCATAGTGAATTGGATAATGTGGGTCCAGCCGCTAGCAATCATAAGCACGTGATCCTCTCGAAATTAGTTTATAAATAAACTTCACTTTGAGATATTGAATAAGCTTTAAAAGTCTAAGGTTGTTGAATGTAAATTGGTGTTTGATTTGACTTTTTAAAATCATTATTATTATTATTATTATTATTAATAATAATATATTTATTTATTTTTCAAATTATATTTATCAGAGCAAGGCAATTTTTACAGTATTTCCTATAATAATTTTTCTTGAGGAGATAGTTTTCATTCATTCATTTTCTTTTCGGCTTAGTCCAGGGGTGCCCAAACTCGGTCCTGGAGGGCCGGTGTCCTGCATAGTTTAGCACCAACTTCCTTCAACACACCTCCATGAAAGTTTCTATTATACCTAGAAAGAGCTTGATTACCTGGTTCAGGTGTGTCTATTTGGGGTTGAAACTAAAATATGCTGGACACCGGCCCTCCAGGACCGAGTTTGGACACTCCTGGCTTAGTCCCTTATCCAGCATATGCTTTATGTGATCACTGGGAAACATCCATACACACTCATTCACACACAAACACTACGGTCAATTTTAGCTTACCCAATTCACCTGTACCACATGTCTTTGGACTGTGGGGGAAACCGGAGCACCCGGAGGAAACACACCTGAACGCGGGGAGAACATGCAAACTCCACACAGAAATGCCAACTGACCCAGCTGAGGCTCTTACCAGCGACCTTCTTGCTGTGAGGCGATCGTGCTACCCACTGAGCCATTGCGTCGCCCGGAGATAGTTTTATTTATTTTAATTCAGTTGGTTGGTTGGTCGGTCGGTCTGTGTGTGTGTATAGGTCTTAGTGAGTGTGTGACATGGCTATTGGGTCGGTGTGTGTGACGAGTGAGTAAGCATGTGAGTGTGTACATGTGTTTGTGACAAGTGAGTGCGTATGTGAAATGTGACGTGAAAATTGAGTGTGTATGTGTGTCATGACTATTGGGTATGTGTGGATCAGATCAGTTGCTTGAGCTCTAAGTTTGCGTTTGGCTTTTGACTGTAAAACTTCTGCATGTGACTGAATGAGTGCATGACGGCAAAACTACTGCACTGGACCTTCATTTAATTCATTTTGATTTTGAATCATTATATGCTTGTGAGGAAGCAACCAACATACACATACAGTTGAAACCAGAAGTTTACATACACTCTAAAAAAAGGAGCGTAACCATTTTCTTTTAAATGTCTGATGGTAAATCATACTAAACGTTTACTATTTTAGGTCTGTTAGGATTACCTAAATCATTTACATTTGCCAAATGCCAGAATAATGAGAGAATTTTTTTTTTTTTTGAGAATTTTTTTCAGTCAAAAGTTTACACACATTTCCTTGGTATTTTTTTAGCTTTGCTTTTAAACTGTATAACTTTGGTCAGATGTTTTGGGTCTCCTTCCACAAGCTTCTCACAATAGTTTGCAGGAATTTTGGCCCATTCCTCCTGACAGAATTGGTGCAACTGTGTCAGATTTGTAAGCTGTCTTGCTCGCACAAGCTTTTTCAACTCTGCCCACAAATTTTCTATAGGATTGAGCTCAGGGCTTTGTGATGGCCACTCCAAAACATTCACTCTGTTGTCCTTAAAGCACATTTTAACTAATTTGGCAGTATGCTTAGGGTCATGGTCTGTTTGGAAGACCCATTTGTGGCCAAGTTTTAATTTCCTGGCTGATGTCTTGAGATGTTGCTTCAGTATTTCTACATAATGTTCTTTCTTCATGATACCATCTATGCTGTGAAGTGGACCAGTCCCTCCTGCAGCAAAACAGCCCCACAACATGATGCTGCCGCCATCATACTTCACAGTTGGGATGGTGTTCCTAAGTTTGTAAGCTTTCCCCTTTGTCCTCCAAATGTAACACTGGTCATTATGGCCAAACAGTTCAATCTTAGCTCCATCAGACCACAGCACATGTCTCCAAACATGATCCTTTTTCCCGGTGTAATTTAGCAAATTGTAATCTGGCTTTTTTGTTGATTCTGGCTTGTTGATTTTCCCATGTTGTCACACAAGGAAGCAGTGTGTTTGAGGTTTTCCTTAAATACTATTCTACAGTTGTGCCTCCAATAAACTCAAATGTTGTCAATTAGCCAATCAGAAACTTCCAAAACCTTGACACCATCATCTGAGCTTTTTCAGAGCCATAATAATCTTATTGTATGTAAACTTGACTTTCAAGAAAAGTTATAACAATTTCTCAAACAATCTCTCTCTCTCATTATTCTGCTATTAAGCAGAACAGAAACAAATGTGATAATCCTAATTTACCTAAAAGAGGAAAAGTTTAGTCACATTAACATCTGACTTTTTTTAAATGGTTATGTGCCTTTTTATACAGTGTATTGTAAACTTCTGGTTTCAACTGTACATTATATTACACACGTAGTAGTCAACATTTAAAGTTGATCATTATCTTTTCATCAAAAGTTGTCCTAAAACTATTGAACAACATGCATTCTTGCCTTAGGACAAATGCTTACTATGTATATGTATACAGTCAAGCCTGAAATTATTCATACCCCTGGCAAATTCTGACCTAAAATTTTTGTTCAAATGTAAATAAAAGCTAAGAAATATATATTTTTTCCCACAATGATGTCTCTTATTACATTTGGCAGAAGCCAGTGTCATTTCTGGTAAAATAAATACATAAATAAATAAAACTTTAAATGTATTTATATACACTACCTGACAAAAGTCTTGTCGTTGATCCCAGTTGCAAGAGCAACATATAATACATTAACTTCTAGTTGATCTAAAGTGGCAGAAGGTGGATTTTTCTGATCAATCATCTGTTGAACTGCATCTCAATCATCACAAACACTGCAGAAGTCCTACTGGAACCAGCATGGAGCCAAGATTCTCACAGTAATCAGTCAAGTTTGGTGAAGGACAAATCATGGTTTGGGGTTACATTCAGTATGGGGGCGTGCGAGAGATCTGCAGAGTGGATGGCAACATCAACAGCCTGAGGTATCAAGACATTTGTGCTGCCCATTACATTACAAACCACAGGAGAGGGACAATTCTCCAGCAGGATAGCGCTCCTCATACTTCAGCCTCCACATCAAAGCTCCTGAAAGCAAAGAAGGCCAAGGTGCTCCAGGATTGGCCAGCCCAGCCACCAGACATGAGCATTATTGAGCATGTCTGGGGTAAGATGGAGGAGGTGTTGAAGATGAATCCAAAGTCTCTTGATGAACTCTGGGAGTCCTGCAAGAACGCTTTCTCTGCCATTCCAGATGACTTTATTAATCAGTGATTTGAGTCATTCAGAGATGTATGATGCAGTCCTCCAAGCTCATGATGGAGTCAGACACAATATTCATTCTGTTTCCACTGCAGCATGACTTTATAGTCTATACTGGACATTATTTCTGTTCAGTGACAAGACTTTTGTCTAAGCAGAGTCAGACCTTACTGTCCTAATGAAATCAGTCAACATCAAGACATGATCATATTTTATTGTGGTCAAATAAGTGTAATCTAGAGGCCTTTGCCTTTCATATAAGCCACTTGTGATACCAATTGATCAACTAGAAGTCAACTTCTTATTAGGTGATCCTACAACTTGGATAGGCGACAAGACTATTGTCAGGTAGTTTATAAGGTTTTGGTTAAGGAACATGAGTTACAGCAGGTTTTAAAGTTAGCTACATGTAATTATGCATGATTCATTATAATTACTACACTAAGTGCATGGAACAAGTGTAACTTCAACCTTAAATTAAAGTGTTACCTTCTTTTTTTGTAAATGCATCACATTATGATTTTACCAATGTTGTAAAGTCTACTTCAGGAAGTGTTTTAGATGCCATGTAAAAAAAATTAATTATCGGTTTCATTATTTTGTGATTGACAAGTGTTTTGGCTTTATTTCTGGTTGAGAATTGCATTATGCTCTGTCGCCTTTGATGTTGAAAAATTTTAATTTACACTTTAACAAAGTGACTTTTATTGACATTTTTGTAGTTTGACATAATATAATGTATATTCGAAATAATATCTAGAGAAATATATGCATAAAATGTACTGGCAGTTTATTACAAGGGTTTGTAGCGTAATATACTCACTGGCCACTTTATTAGGTACACCTTACTAGTACCAGTTTGGACCCCCTTTTGCCTTCAGAACTGCCTTAATCCTTTGTGGCAGAGATTCAACAAGGTACTGGAAATATTCCTCAGTGATGTTGCTCCATATTGACATGATAGCATCACGCAGTTGCTGCAGATTTGTCAGCTGCACATCCATGATGTGAATCTCCCGTTCCACCACATCCCAAAGGTGCTCTATTGGATTGAGAACTGGTGACTGTGGAGGCCATTTGAGTACAGTGAACTCATTGTCATGTTCAAGAAACCAGTCTGAGATGATTCTCGCTGTATGACATGGCGCATTATCCTGCTGGAAGTAACCATCAGAAGATGAGTACACTGTGGTCATAAAGGGACGGACATGGTCAGCAACAATACTCAGGAAGGCTGTGGCATTGACACGATGCTCAATTGGTACTCATGGGTCCAAAGTGTGCCAAGAAAATATCCCCCACACCATTACACCACCACCACCAGTCTGAACCGTTGATACAAGGAAGGATGGATCCATGCTTTCATGTTGTTGAAAATGTTGCCATGTTGTTCTGATCCGACCATCCAAATGTCACAGCAGAAATCGGGACTCATCAGACCAGGCAACATTTCTCCAATCTTCTGTTGTCCAGTTTTGGTGAGTCTGTGTGAATTGTAGCCTCAGTTTCCTGTTCTTAGCTGACAGGAGTGGCACCCGGTGTGGTCTTCTGCTGCTGTAGCCCATCTGCCTCAAGGTTGGACGTGTTGTGTGTTCAGAGATGCTCTTCTGCAGACCTCGGTTGTAACGAGTGCTTATCTGAGTTACTGTTGCAGTGTTTCCCCTAGGTTTACAGTTTTGGAGGGGGCGAGGGGTGCGGTGGGGCGTGGCGCGGCGTGGCTGTTCAGACTGACACCGACACAAGGAGTCATGGTGTTAATTTGTTTCTTTTAATGACAGCAGTAAAAACCTGAACAACTATTTGAACTGTACAAGCTAAAAATGAACATTTATTTTTATATCCCACAAAGTGTGCAGCTTTTGTCACTGCAGTGTATTTAATGGGCTTATTTACTTACTAACTCAAGTAAACTTTTATACTTGACCTTTACTTAAGTATACTTCTTTTTCCTAAGGGTGTATTAACTGACTTACCAAGATCAGTCTTGTACAGCCAGGGGGAGTATTGCTGCTCTGACAGCCAAGTTGGGTCAAAGCTAGAGATGCTCCGATCAGGATTTTTGCAGCCGAGTACTGAATCCTTGTCACGGTGATTGGCTGATACAGAGTACCGATTCTAATGCTTCAAGCTTCATAATGAATTAAGCACATTTTCCCTCTAAGTATGAACCTTAAGAGAAGATCTTGCCTTGCCTACGGGAATAAATCAAGCATGGGTGGCTGTGTGAAACTCCACCATGCACGATTCACGAAGCAGAAATTTGTAATCGCGCAACAGAAGACAGAGACAGAAATCACATGTCTTTGTGTAAATAGGATATTACATACAGCTATGTAGCTTGTTTATTAAACGAAGTTGTGATCTGGCGCTATATATAAAATACAATTAACTTGACTTCAAGGGAGACGGGGAAAGCCGTTGGGAGGGCGGGGCGCCCCCCTAATATAATGGTAGGGGAAACACTGTGTTACCTTTCTATCAGCTGGAATCAGTCTGGCCATTCTCCTCTGACCTCTGGCATCAACAAGCCATTTGCGTCCACAGAACTGCCGCTCTCTGGATATGTTCTCTTTTTCGGACCGTTCTCTGTAAACTTGTTCATGAAACATTCTCTGATGGTTGTGCGTGAAAATCCCAGTAGATCAGCAGTTTCTGAAATACTCAGACCAACCCGTCTGGCACCAACAACCATGCCATGTTCAAAGTCTCTTAAATCCCCTTTCTTTCCCATTCTGATGCTCGCTTTGAACTGCAGCAGATCGTCTTGACCATGTCTACATGCCTAAATGCATTAAGTTGCAGAAATCTGATTGGCTGATTAGAAATGTGCGTTAACGAGCAGTTGGACAGGTGTACCTAATAAAGTGGCCGATCAGTGTACAACACCAACCCATACAATATATCATTTTTAAACTAATAAAAATGTTCATAAGTCACTTTTTTAAGGTTAAAAGTTGTTGGAAGAAAGATCAAGCTCCCATAATGCAATTCAAAAGCAGAAATAAATGGGGTAAAATAAAAACATGAATCACAAAATACAGAAAACTGCTAATTTCCGGATGTTTCTGCAGTGTGTGATCAGTGTATTGTGGTGAATATAATGTCGCAGCGGTGGTCCTGTTGTCCTCAGTTGCGGGGGACCGGTGCCTCCGTGTGGACTGGAGCCCCAGCAGTTCCCATTCTGATCTGACCCTGCTGGGCAACACCCACACCAGCTTGACCCACGGCACATTCGGGCCCTCAGAGACGCTCCTGCAGGTGCTGCCGTCTCCAGCTCTTCATCTTAGCGATGCTCCAGACAGAAGCTGAGAGTTTAGTCCGTAAAAATGTGGAAGATTAATAAATGTATGTGTGTGTGTGGGTGCAAGAGTGTGTGTGTCTGTGGGTGCTTGTCGATGTGTGTACATTTTCAGTCATGTGTGGGTGTGTGCGTGTATGTATAAGTTTACATTTTTGTGTGTGTGCGTAAATGTATGGTCATGTGTAAATGGGTGCATGTGTGAGTGCTTATGTGTCTGTCTGAATCTCTCTCTCTCTCTCTCTGTGTGTGTGTGTCTGTCTGTCTTTGTGCTCATCTGTGTGCGTACATTTACGGTTGTGTGTGTGTGTGGGTGTCAATGTGTGTGTGTGTGTGTGAGAGTGAGAGAGAGTTTGTGTGGGTGGCTGTGAGAAAGAGAGAGAGAGAGTGTGTGTGTGTGTGCATGTGTGTGCCCGTCTCTGTGCATACATTTACGGTCATGAGAGTGCGAGTGTGTGTGTGTGTGTGTCTGTCTGAATCTCTGTGTTTGTGTGTGCCCATCTGTGTGCATGCATTTATGTGCGCATGTGTGGGTGTGTGTGTGTGTGTGTGTGTGTGTGTGTGTGTGTGTGTGTGTGTGTGTGTGTGTGTGTGTGAGTGCGTAAGTGAGCGTGTGTGTGTGTGTGTCTGATTCTCTGTGTGTACATTTACGGTCGTGTGTGTGTGTGCAAGTGTTTGCTTGTATGCGTCTGTCTGTCTGAATCTGTGTGTGTGTGTGCGAGTGTATGCGTCTGTCTTTGTGTATGTACATTTGTTTGAGGGTGTGGGTAAGTGGGTGTGTGTGTGTGCGAGTGTATGCGTTTGTCTTTCTGAATGTGTGTGTACATTTCCAGTTGTGTGTGTGTGTCTGTGTGTGTCTCTCTGAATCTCTATGTGTGCCTGTCTGTGTGCATACATTTATGGTCGTGGGTGTGCATATGTGGGCGTGTGAGTGTTTGCGTGTACGTGTGTGTCTGTCTGAATGTGTGTGTGCGCGCCTGTCTGTGTACATACATTTATGGTTGTTGGTGTGGGCGTGTATGCGTGTGTGTATGTGTGTGCAGTGTACAGTATGTAGGCTGTTGACCGATAAACACATGATGAAGACAGGAATAGCTGCTGAATGGAGATCTGCGGCCCACTTTCCGCTGATGTTTGAGGGATTAGTTCACCTCCACAATGAACATGTCCTCATAATTCCTCATAATTTTAACGTGGTCTTTTCATTTCTGTGTGTTCTGTGTGTTCAACATTAGTTTAATCAATACTCTTAGGTCAGTGGGTGATTGCAGAATTGCGGGAACATTATATTGTGTCTCCAAGATAAACAATCTCTAATTTTTCAAAAACAAAAGCTCATAATAATCTCTGAGGATAATGTTTGTGTGTGTATTTAGAGACATTGTGTCTTGAAAATATTAACTTAACGACTCCCACTAGGGCTGGAATGAACAACGTTATATCGAATCGGGATAAAATTTATGATAACAATAAGCTCTGGACTTTTTGAGCTCTATATTGATCTAAGAGCCAATCACACAGCAGAAATGTACAACAATGGGAATCTTGAAGTGTGCAGCGTGTTAGAGATCAGCCATCAAAAATAGGTTATGCTGTTTAATGGACCCTCTCATTTTTGTGGCGTCAGTCATTGTTGGAATCATTAATAACTGATATGGAAATGTACATCGTTATTGTTCAATATGGAAAAGAATTAATCGAGATTGCATTTTTGCCATATCGCCCAGCCCTACCTCCCACTATACCTATCTTTGACTGATGCTTTCAGCTTCAACTGTCTGTTCTCTAAAGGGGGTATTTTCTGCTTTTCTGCACTGAAGGGTGTTCTATTCTATTACATTATATTCTATTGCATTCTATTCTGTTTGTCTAGCCTAGACTGGTATTTTCTGCTTTGCCGCACTGAAGAGTATTCTATTCTGTTCTGTTCTATTCTGTCCATCTTGTATAGACATGTATTTTCTGCTTTGTCTGTTCCATTCCATTCTATTCTGTTCTATTCTATTCCATCAAATTCTGTTCTGTCCATCTAGTCTAAATGTTCTGCTTTGCTGCACTGATGTCTATTCTATTATATTCTGTACTGTCCATCTATAGTCCGTACAGGTATTGTGTACATTGAAGTCTATTCTATTCTATTCTATTCTATTCTATTCTATTCATCTAGTCCATACAGGTATTTTCTGCATTGAAGTTTATTCTATTCTATTCTATTCATCTAGTCCAGACAGGTATTGTCTGCTTTGTTGTGCTGAATTCTATTCTATTTTATTCTTTTCTATTCTATTCTATTCTTTTCGGTTCTATTCTATTCTATCCTATCCATCTAGTTCAGACAGGTATTTTCTGCTTTGCTGCACTGAGGTCTATTCTATTCTATTCTATTCTATTCTATTCTATTCTATTCTATTCTATTCTATTCTATTCTATTCTATTCTATTCTATTCTATTCTATTCTATTCTATTCTATCCATCTAGCCCAGACTGATATTTTCTGCTTTGTTGCACTGAGGTCTATTCTATTCTATTCTATTCTATTCTATTCTATTCTATTCTATTCTATTCTGTCTATCTAGTCCAGACTGATATGTTCTGCCTTGTTGCACTGAGGTCTATTCTATTCCATTCCATTCCATTCCATTCCATTCTATTCTATCCAGTCCAGACAGGTATTTTCCACTTTCGCTGCACTGAAATGTTCTATTTTACTATGTTCTATTGCATTCTGTTCCATTCAATTCTATTCTGTCCAACTAGTATAGACATGTATTTTCTGATTTGTTGCATTCTATTCTGTTCCATTCCATCATATTCTGTTCTGTCCATCTATTTTTTTAAATATATTTTATGCTTTGATGCACTGAATTCTATTCTATTCTATCCATCTACTCAAGACAGAATTCAGTGCAGCAAAGCAGAAAATATCTACACACCAAGTCCAGACAAATAATTACATTTTTTTTTCACTGAATTATATTATATTATATTATATTTTATTATATTATATTATATTATATTATATTATATTATATTATATTATATTATATTATATTATATTATATTATATTATATTATATTTTCCATCCAGTCCATACAGTAATTTGCGACTTTCACTTCATCATAATGTTCTGTTCTATTATACTCTATTACTGTACATTCTGTTCTGTTCAGTTGTACTCTGTCCATCTAGTCCAGACACGTATTTTCGGCTTTGTTGCACCGAATTGTATTCTATTCTATACTATTTTGTTTGCCTAGTCCAGATAGATCTTTTCCACTTTCGCTAAACTGAAGTGTTCTGTTCTATTCTATTCTGCTCATCTAGTCCAGACAGGTGTTTTCTGCTTTGTCGCACTGAATTTTGTTAAATTCTATTCTGTCCATCTAGTCTAGAGGGGTATTTTCTGCTTTGTTGCACCGAATTCTATTCTATACTATTCTGTTTGCCTAGTTCAGATAGATCTTTTCCACTTTCGCTAAACTGAAGTGTTCTATTCTATTCTATTCTATTCTATTCTATTCTATTCTATTCTATTCTATTCTATTCTATTCTGCTCATCTAGTCCAGACAGGTGTTTTCTGCTTTGTCGCACTGAATTTTGTTAAATTCTATTCTGTCCATCTAGTCTAGAGGGGTATTTTCTGCTTTGTCTTACCAAAGTGTATTGAATTCTATTTTATCAGTCTAGGCCAGAGAGATCTTTTCTGCTTAGTTGCACTGAATTCTTTTCTGTTCTATTCTATTACTTTAAGTTCTATTCTGTCCATCTAGTCCAACATGTATTTTCTGCTTTGTTGTACTGAAGTCTATTCTATTCTGTTTGTCTAGTCTAGACAGGTCTTTTCTACTTTTGCTACAATGAAGTGTTCTGTTATATTATATTTATTACATTCTATTCAATTCTATTGTCCATCTAGTCCAGACAGGTATTTTGTGCATTGAAGTTTATTCTGTTCTGTTCTATTCTATTCTATTCTATTCTATTCTATTCTATTCTATTCTATTCTATTCTATTCTATTCTATTCTATTCTATTCTATTCTATTCTATTCTATTCATCTAGACCAGACAGGTATTTTCTGCCTTGAAGTCTATTCTATTCTATTCTATTCTATTCTATTCTATTCTATTCTATTCTATTCTATTCTATTCTATTCTATTCTATGTAGTGTAAACATGTAATTTCAGGTATCAGATATACTGCAGATCTGAGCTGGTCAGGTACTGTAGATGTGGTTCGGAAAATGGTTTTCTCGGTTTCTCTGCCGTTGATAATAATCTTGTTAACCCTGAGCGTGCTGGTCATTAGCCAGCTAGTGCTACACTCTGGGTTCCATTAAATGTTCACTAGTTAGTTTTCTAATCATTCACCAGTCACTCTGAGTAATTAGCAATTAATTCTTAATGTGGCTTTTCGAATGGAATCTGTGCTAATGTGTTTCGCCTTTGACTTGATGTAATTTAACAGGCCCTGAATCCACTGGTTCTTTCTTTCTCTTCTTCAGTCCTACAAGTGAGGTTTTGTTCAATTGTGGGGATTGTTTGATTGAGAGTTGTTAGACTGATTTGGTTAAAAGGTTTTACTTTGCCACAAATATCAGTTCTGTAAACTTAAAATGAAGAGCATATCATATTTCATATTTGTTGATCATTCTTTCAGAGTTTGTATATTTTATAATATGTTATTTTAATTATATACATAATATATATATGCATGTAAACATGAATGAGATCTTGTATTTGGTAAAGATGAGTTCTTTGCTTATTCTTTGTTTGTTTTGGTATTTTATAGAACATAATTTTATTCTTTTGCGATGTCATGAAGTGTACTGACATGATTGTATATTGCAGTATATAATAGTATGCAGTAATTAATGTTTACATGGGCGACTTGGTGGCTCAGTGGTGAGCACTGTCGCTTCACAGCAAGAAGGTCGCTAGTTCAAGTCCCGGCTGGGCCAGTTGTCATTTCTGTGTGGAGTTTGCATGTTCTCCCCGTGTTGGTGTGGCTTTCCTTCGGGTGCTCCGGTTTCCCCCACAGTCCAAACACATGCGCTATAGGGGAATTGATTAACTAAATTGGCTGTAGTGTATGAGTGTGTGTGTGTATGGGTGTTTCCCAGTACTGGGTTGCGGCTGAATAAGCATCCGCTGTGTAAAACATATGCTGGATAAGTTGGCGGTTCATTCCGCTGTGGTGACCCCTGATGAATAAAGGGACTAAGCTGAAGGAAAATTAATGAATGAATAAATAAATAATATTTACATCAGTAATTATTAGAAAATCTAAAAATATTTATAATAAAACACTAACAAATATGATTAAATTATTCCTAAAATAAGGTGCTTATAATAAAAAAACTAATAATGTTACAAATATGATATGCAATTATTTTTTATTTTCAATGTCCACTGATTTTCTGGCAGTATTGTATATTGCAGTATACCCAATATTAGTATTTACATCAGTAATTATTGGAATATCAGAAGATATTTATAATTTAAGTTTAATGAGTAAAAGAAGTTGCTAATAAATGAGAAAATATAACAACTATCCTTATTTTTTTAAACCATTACTGAATATGTAAAGCGTTATTTTAATAATATTATTATTATTATTATTATTATTATTATTATTATTATTATTATTATTATTATTATTATTATTATTATTATACATTATGGAGACATAAGGTCGCTGGTTTGAGTCCCGACTCGGTCAGTTGTCATTTCTGTGTGGAGTTTGCATGTTCTCCCCGTGTTGGTGTTTGTTTCCTCCGGGGGCTCCTGTTTCCCCCACAGTCCATGCACTATACACACATGCACTATAGGGGAATTGATGAACTAAATTGGCCGTAGTGTATGAGTTTGAATGCAAGAGCATATGGGTGTTTCCCAGTTTTGGGTTGCATTTGGAAGGGCATCCGCTGCGTATTAACATATGCTGGATAAGTTGGTGGTTCATTCCGCTGTGGCGACCCCAGATGAATAAAGAAAGCCAAAAAGAAAATTAATGAATAATACATTATCGTTTAGGCCATGCAGTGGGGCAGTAGGTAGTGCTGTTGCCTCACAGCAAGAACGTCGCTGGGTTGCAGGTTCGAACCTCGGCTGGGCTGGGTCAGTTGGCGTTTCTGTGTGGAGTTTGCATGTTCTCCCTGCATTCGCGTGGGTTTCCTCCGGGTGCTCCGGTTTCCGTTTTTTTCCCCCACAGTCCAAAGACATGCAGTACAGGTGAATTGGGTAGGCTAAATTGTCCGTAGTGTATGAGTGTGTGGATGTTCCCAGAGATGGGTTGTGGCTGGAAGGGCATCCGCTGCGTAAAATCGTGCTGGATAAGTTGGCGGTTCATTCCGCTGTGGCGACACCGGATTAATAAAGGGACTAAGCCGACAAGAAAATGAATGAATGAATGAACATTATCGTTTATAGAATGCACATAAAATATAAATACAAACATATAAAATAATATAATAACAAAATTATTAAAAATAATAAAAAACCTGTTATTATGTTATCTAATTGACAAGTATGAGCACATATCCCCAGTTCTGTCCTCTCTGGGCTGGCTGCCTGGATTGATTTTAAACTATTAATTTTTGTTTTTAAATCCTTAAATGATCTGGCACCACCTTACTTATCAGACCTCCTACATGTATATAATCCTGGTAGGTCACTAAGGTCTTCTGATCAGTTTATTCTTTCGGTACCAAGGTCCCGTTGTAAGAGAAGCAGGGATCAGGCTTTTGCTGTTATTGCCCCAAAACTCTGGAACGGGTTTCCACCCCACGTCAGACACGCTCCAACTCTATCTGTTTTTAAAAAGCTTCTGAAACTCCATTTTTGTTCTTTAGCATTTGAGCCTTTTTAATGTTGAGGGGTTTGTCTTATGTTTTAATTGTTATGTATGTGATGTAGGTTTTATTTTAATTAGTATTGATTGTGTTTCGCACTTTGGGCAACGTTGTGTTGTAAAAAATGTGCTATATAAATAAACTGAACTGAAATGAACTATCAAATAAAATCTATAATTATATATTTTTATATATGCGTAGCATCCATTCGGAAATGTACAGCATCACATGTTATACATAGACTTGTACTATTTTAATTACAGCAGTGTACACTTTACACACACCGGCCACTTTATTAGGTACACCTGTCCAACTTCTCGTTAACTCAAATTTCTAATCAGCCAATCACATGGCAGCAACTCAATGCATTTAGGCATGTAGACATGGTCAAGACGATCTGCTGCAGTTCAAACCGAGCATCAGAATGGGGAAGAAAGGGGATTTAAGTGACTTTGAACATGGCATGGTTGTTGGTGCCAGACGGGCTGGTCTGAGTGATTCAGAAACTGCTGATCTACTGGGATTTTCACGCACAACCATCTCTAGGGTTTACAGAGAATGGTCCGAACACGAGAAAATATCCAGTGAGCGGCGGTTCTGTGGGCGAAAATGCCTTGTTGATGTCAGAGGAGAATGGCCAGACTGGTTTCAGCTGATAGAAAGGCAACAGTAACTCAAATAAACACTCGTTACAACCGAGGTCTGCAGAAGAGCATCTCTGAACACACAACATGTCCAACCTTGAGGCGGATGGGCTACAGCAGCTGAAGACCACACCGGGTGCCGGAAACTGAGGCTACAATTCACACAGGCTCACCAAAACTGGACAAGAGAAGATTGGAGAAACGTTGCCTGGTCTGATGAGTCTCCATTTCTGCTGCCATATTCGGATGGTCGGGTCAGAATTTGGCATCAACAACATGAAAGTATGGATCCATCCTGCCTTGTATCAATGGTTTAGGCTGGTGGTGGTGGTGTAATGGTGTGGGGGATATTTTCTTGGCACACTTTGGGTCCATTAGTACCAATTGAGCATCATGTCAATGCCACAGCCTACCTGAGTATTGTTGCTGACCATGTCCATCCCTTTATGATCACAGTGTCTCCATCTTCTGATGGCTACTTCCAGCAGGATAACGCACCATGTCATAAAGCGTGAATCATCTCAGACTGGTTTCTTGAACATGACAATGAGTTCACTGTACTCAAATGGCCTCCACAGTCCCCAGAGCTCAATCCAATAGAGCACCTTTGGGATGTAGTGGAACGGGAGATTGGCTTCATGGATGTGCAGCCGACAAATCTGCAGCAACTGCGTGATGCTATCATGTCAATATGGAGCAAAATCTCTGAGGAATATTTCCAGTACCTTGTTGAATCTATGCCATGCAGGATTAAGGCAGTTCTGAAGGCAAAAGGGGGTCCAAGCGGACACTAGTAAGGTGTACCTAATAAAGTGAGTGAGTGTATGTATTATCAGTTATTATATGTTTTCCTATTGATTGCCGCCAGTGGAACCTTAATGTATAAAACAAGCAGTTCAATAATACTACAGTAATAGAAATCTAAACACTGTAAAATGAACAAATATGTGGTGCAAGGGGATCTAATTGTGGAGAGAGAGAGAGAGAGAGACTTGTGTCATGAGCAGGAATGCAGAGTGTGTTTGTGAGGCGTGTGTGACGTGTGTTTGCATGTGTGTGTTCATGAGCGCGAGAGCATCAGTATCTCTGGCTCAGAAGTGCTGCATGTGACGTCATCCGCATCCAGCTCTCCGTATCCTTGGAGAAAAGGCTCCATGGTGACGGGTTGCTATAGCGATGCTGGTTTGGGGAATAGCGGGGTGTGATATCTGCTGAATGAGGACCGGCTCCATGGAGAAGCTTCTGTTCCTGTGCGGAGCCAGCGGAGAGCCGGTATCATTTATTCTTATGTGTGTGTGTGTGTGTGTGTGTGTGTGTGTGTGTGTGTGTGTGTCGTGCACCTATGTTCAGGACTTGAGGGCTGTGTGTGATTTTTAAAACACACATATAGACTAATGACGATCGTATTTCTTCGTCAGCGTGTGTGTTTGCTGTTATGAAACCTGTGGATCTGTGTGTGTGTGTGGTTTGCATGCAGATAGAGAGGTCTGTATTCCTCTGGAGCAGAAGAATGTGCTCTGCTTTAATCTCTTCTGTGTTTTTCTGCTCTGTTCTTTTATACTGTACTCGTATTTTCTCCATCTAATCTAGATTGGTATTTTCTGATTTGCTTCTATTCTATTCTATTCTATTCTATTCTACAGTATTCTATTCTATTATTTCCATCTAATCTCTATTGTATTTTCTATTGTATTTTCTCCATCTAGTCTAGACTAATATTTTCTGCTTTGCTACTACGACATTATTCTATTCTATTCATTTCTATTCTATTTCTCCATTTATTTTTTATTCTATTTTCTCCATTTATTTTCTATTCTATTTTCTCCATCTAGTCTAGATTGATATTTTCTGTTTTGCTATTATGACATGCTCATATTGTATTCTTTTCTATTCTGTTCTATTCTATTTTCTTCCTTTTCTCCAACAAGTATAGATTGGTATTTTCTGTTTTATTTTCTATTTTCCTATGATCTACTCTATTTTCTCCATCTATTTTCTATTATATTTTGTCCAGATTGGACTGGCATTTTCTATTCTATTGTCTCCATCTATTTTCTACTTTTATTCTATTTTCTCCATCTATTTTCTACTTTTATTCTATTTTCTCCATCTTTTTTCTATTTTATTCTATTTTCTCCATCTATTTTCTATTTTATTCTATTTTCTCCATCTATTTTCTATTTTATTCTATTTTCTCCATCTTTTTTCTATTTTATTCTATTTTCTCCATCTTTTTTCTATTATATTTTGTCCAGATTGGACTGGCATTTTCTATTCTATTGTCTCCATCTATTTTATATTATATTCTAATCTCTATCTATTTTCTATTCTATTTTCTTTATCTAATTTCTATTCTATTCTCTCTATTTTCTATATTATATATCTCCATCTATTTCTATTGTATTTTCTCCATCTAGTCTAGACTAAGGTTTTCTGTTTTGCTACTATGACATTATTCTATTCTATTCTATTTTCTCCATCTAGTCTCTATTGCATTTTCTCCATCTAATCTAGATTTGTATTTTCTGTTTTGCTACTATGACATGCTTAAGATGTATTCTATTTTCTCCAACAAGTATAGATTGGTATTTTCTGTTTTATTTTCTATTTTCTATTCTATTTTCTCCATCTATTTTCTATTTTATTCTATTTTCTCCATCTATTTTCTATTTTATTCTATTTTCTCCATCTATTTTCTATTTTATTCTATTTTCTCCATCTATTTTCTATTTTATTC
This sequence comes from Danio kyathit, assembly GCA_903798195.1. Classification (NCBI taxonomy): domain Eukaryota; kingdom Metazoa; phylum Chordata; class Actinopteri; order Cypriniformes; family Danionidae; genus Danio; species Danio kyathit. The sequence goes on along the minus strand of LR812533.1, from coordinate 55,382,981 downwards.
TATTTTCTCCATCTATTTTCTATTTTATTCTATTTTCTCCATCTATTTTCTATTTTATTCTATTTTCTCCATCTATTTTCTATTTTATTCTATTTTCTCCTTCTATTTTCTATTTTATTCTGTTTACTCCACCTGTTTTCTATTATATTTTCTCCAGATTGGACTGGCATTTTCTATTCTATTGTCTCAATCTATTTTCTATTTTATTCTATTTTCTCCATCTATTTTCTATTTTATTCTATTTTCTCCTTCTATTTTCTATTTTATTCTGTTTACTCCACCTGTTTTCTATTATATTTTCTCCAGATTGGACTGGCATTTTCTATTCTATTGTCTCAATCTATTTTCTATTTTATTCTATTTTCTCCATCTATTTTCTATTTTATTCTATTTTCTCCATCTATTTTCTATTTTATTCTATTTTCTCCATCTATTTTCTATTTTATTCTATTTTCTCCATCTATTTTCTATTTTATTCTATTTTCTCCTTCTATTTTCTATTTTATTCTGTTTACTCCACCTGTTTTCTATTATATTTTCTCCAGATTGGACTGGCATTTTCTATTGTATTGTCTCAATCTATTTTCTATTTTATTCTATTTTCTCCATCTATTTTCTATTTTATTCTATTTTCTCCTTCTATTTTCTATTTTATTCTGTTTACTCCACCTGTTTTCTATTATATTTTGTCCAGATTGGACTGGCATTTTCTATTCTATTGTCTCCATCTATTTTCTATTTTATTCTATTTTCTCCATCTATTTTCTATTTTATTCTATTTTCTCCATCTATTTTCTATATTATTCTATTTTCTCCATCTATTTTCTATTTTATTCTATTTTCTCCATCTATTTTCTATATTATTCTATTTTCTCCATCTATTTTCTATTTTATTCTATTTTCTCCATCTATTTTCTATTTTATTCTATTTTCTCCATCTATTTTCTATTTTATTCTATTTTCTCCATCTATTTTCTATTTTATTCTATTTTCTCCTTCTATTTTCTATTTTATTCTGTTTACTCCACCTGTTTTCTATTATATTTTCTCCAGATTGGACTGGCATTTTTTGTTTTGCTGCTTGTATTCTATTCTTTTCTATTCTGTTTTCTCCATCTATTTTTCTATTATATTCTATTTTCTTTATCTAATTTCTATTCTATTCTCTCTATTTTCTATATTATATATCCCCATCTATTTCTATTGTATTTTCTCCATCTTGTCTAGACTAATATTTTCTGTTTTGCTACTATGTCATGCTGCTTTTCTATTCTATTCATTTCTATTCTATTTTCTCCATTTATTTTCTGTTCTGTTTTCTTCATCTAGTCTAGACTGGTATTTTTAGTTTTGCTAGTATGGTGTGCTTCTATTCTATTTGATTTTCTCCATATATTTTCTAGTATATTTTATTCTCTCTCTATTTTCTGTTTTATTTTATTTTCTTCATCTATTGTCTATTGTATTTCTCCAGCTAGCCTGGACTGGTATTGTCTGTTTTGCTACTTATTCTATTCTTTTCTATTCTATTTTCTCCTTCTATCTTGTATTCTATTCGCTCTATTTTCTATAATATTATATATCTCCATCTATTTCTATTGTAATTTCTCCATCTTGTCTAGACTAATGTTTTCTGTTTTGCTACTATGTCATGCTGCTTCTCTATACTATTCTATTTTATTCTATTCATTTCTATTCTATTTTCTTCATTTATTTTCTGCTCTGTTTTCTTCATCTAGTCTAGACTGGTATTTTTAGTGTTGCTAGTCTGGTGTGCTTCTATTCTATTTGATTTTCTCCATATATTTTCTAGTATATTTTATTCTCTCTTTATTTTCTATTTTATTCTATTTTCTCCATCTATCTTGTATTCTATTCTCTCTATTTTCTATAATATTATATATCTCCATCTTTTTCTATTGTATTTTCTCCATCTAGTCTAGACTAATATTTTCTGCTTTGCTACTCTGACATGATTCTATTCTATTCTATTTTCTCCATCTATTCTCAATTGCATTTTCTCCATCTGCTCTAGATTGATATTTTATTTTTTGCTACTATGATATGCTCATATTGTATTCTATTCTGTTGTATTCTATTCAATTCTAATCTATACGGTTTTCTCTATTTTCTATTCTATTCTCTTCAGCTAGTCTAGACTGTCATGCTTCAATTATATTCTATTTTCTCCATCTAGTCTAGATTGGTATTTTGTGTTTTGCTACTATGGTGTGCTTCTACAGTATGCCATTCAATTTTCTCCTTCTATTTATTATTTTACATTCTATTTTCTCTCTCTATTTTTCATTTTATTCTATTTTCCTCGTCTAGTCCAGATAGTTTTTTTTGTTTTGCTACTTGTATTCTATTTTCTCCATCTGTTTTCTATTCTATTCTATTCTCCATCTATTTTCTATTTTATTCTATTTTCTCTGGGGTTTTCTGTTTTGCTACTTGTATTTAATTTTTCTATTCAATTCTTATTCGTTTTTGTTCTATTTTATTTTCTTCATTTATTTTCTATTCTTTTTTTGATAAATTTACTTTTCTATTCTCTCTATCTATTTTCTTTTTTATTCTGTTTTTTTCCATCTAGTCTAGATTGATATTTTATGTTTTGCTACTATGACATGCTTCTATTCTATTCTGTTCTGTTTTTTCCATCTATTCTATGTTTTCTGTTTTGCTTCTATCCTATCCTATTCTATTTTCTCCATCTAGTCTAGACTGGTAATTTCTGTTTTGCTGCTATGTCATGCTCATATTCTGTTGTATTTTTTTCATCTTTTCCAGATTGATATTTACTGTTTTGCTGCTATGATATATTCTATTTTTCCATCTATTTTCTATTATATTCTATTTTCTATCTATTTTCCATTTCATTCTATTTTCTCCATCTATTTTATTTTCTCCATCTAGGCTGGACTGGTATTTTCATTTTTGCTATGTATATTCTATATTTTCTTTTCTTTTCTGTTCTATTCTTATTCTATTCTATTCTGTGTTCTTCATGTATTTTTTATTCTATTTTCTCCATCTGTTTTCTATTGTATTTTATCCATCTAGTCTAGACTTGTAGTTTCTATGTTGCTTCTATGACATGCTTGTATTGTATTGTATTGCATTCTATTCTATTATTCTTTTTTCTCGTTCTATTTTCTTTTCTATTCTATTCTCTCCATCTAGTCTAAACTGGTGTTTTTCTGTTTTGCTACTATGGTATGCTTTTTTTTTTCTTTTCTATTTTCTCTGTTTTCTCTTTTCTATTTTCTGTTCTATTCAATTATTTTCCATCTAGTCTAGATTGGAATTCTATTTCATTCATGGTATTATATTTCTCCATATGTTTTCTATTCTATTGCATTTAAATTCTTTTCTATTTTTTTAATCTAGTGTAGCGAATTAAGCTCATAAATATGAATGTTAATAATTAATTAATATTCATATTCACTAGTCTAGATTGATATTTAATGTTTTGCTACTATGATATGTTTCTATTCTATTCCATTCTATTTTTTCCTTATATTTTTATTCTATTTTTTTATATTCAATTTTCTCCATCTAGTCTAGACTGGTATTTTCAGTTTTGCTTCAATGACATGTTTTTATTCTATTGAATTCTATTTTATCCATATGTTTTCTATTGTACTCTTTTCAATTCTATTTTCTCCATCTAGTCTAGACTGGTATTTTCTGTTTTACTACTATGATGCTTTCTATTTTATTCTATTCTATTTTTCCTATATATTTTATATTCTTTCTATTAAATTTTTTCCATCTTGTCTAGACTGGTATTTTCTGTTTAGCTACCATGACAAGCTTCTATTCTATTGTATTATATTCTATTCTATTTTCTCCATCTAGTCTAGACAGGTGTTAAAGTCAGTTCTATTCTATTGCATGAATCTATTCTAGACAGATACTTTATTTTTCCGCACTGAGGTGTATTTTATTTCTATTGTATTTTATTAACCCGTCTATTATAGATGGGTATTTTCTGCTTTGCTGCATTGAAGTGTATTCTATTCTGTTTCTTTTCACTTCTATTCCATTCATCTGTATCAATCTTATTTATTGTATTCTGTTGCATTCTCTTGTTCTATTCTATTCTATTCTATTCTATTCTATTCTATTCTATTCTATTCTATTCTATTCCATTCTATTCTAATTATCTGTATTAATTTAATCTTATTTATTCTATTATGCTGCATTCTGTTATTCTATTCTACTCTAGTCTATTCATCTGTATTAATACAATCTTATTTATTTTATTATTCTGCATTCTTTTCTATTCTATTCATCTGTATTATGGATTAATATAATACTCTTACGAATTCTATTTTTTTGTTTTTCTTTTCTACTCTGTTCTGTTCATTTCTATATGCTAATCCAGTCTGTTATTTTTCCCATTCTATTGTTTTCTACACCATTGTACAGTTTTATCATCCGTCTGGACAGCTATTTTCTGTTTTATTGCCCCGAGGTTATCATTCAGTTTTGTTCTGTTGTATTCTATTGTACTCTATTCTCCCCTGTGAGCATCCGGACTGTGGTTGATGTCATTGTCTTATTGATCTACCAGTCATCGGCCAGTTTCAGCGAGTGAGACGACTGTAAATGACAGAAGCTGTGTGCTGTATGATGTTTATTGAATTGTGTGGGTCTCCTAAGATTCAGCTCTTTAGGGACTCTCAGTGCAGCGTTCAGTAGGGCAGTAGGTGGTGTGTGTGTGTGTGTGTGGGGGGGGGGGGGGGGGGGGGGGGGGGGGGGGGGGGGGGGGGGTGCTTCTATGCTATTATATTCTAATGTATTTTCTCCATCTATTTCAGACTGGTATTTTCTGTTTTGCTAATATAATATGATTCTATTCTATTCTGTTCTATTCTATTCTGTTCTATTCTATTCTGTTCTATTGTATTCTGTTTTCCCCATCTATTTCATACTGGTATTTTCTGTTTTGCTACCATGGCATGCTTCTATTGTATTGTATTCTATTTTCTCCATCTATTCTATTCTATTCTATTCTATTCTATTCTATTCTATTCTATTCTATTCTATTCTATTGTCTCCATCTATTCTATTCTATTCTATTCTATTTTCTCCATCTATTCTATTCTATTCTATTTTTTCCATCTATTCTATTCTATTCTATTCTATTCTATTTTCTCCATCTATTCTATTCTATTCTATTGTCTCTATTCTATTCTATTCTATTCTATTTTCTCCATCTATTCTATTCTATTCTATTGTCTCTATTCTATTCTATTCTATTCTATTGTCTCCATCTATTCTATTCTATTCTATTTTCCCCATCTATTCCAGACTGGTATTTTTTGTTTTGATACTATGATATGCTTCTATTCTATTCTATTCTATTCTATTCTATGCTATTCTATTCTATTCTTTTCTATTATATTCTATTATCTATTCTATATATGGATTTTCTCCATCTAGTCTAGACTGGTAATTTCTGTTTTGCTACAATGACGTGCTTCTATTGTATTGTATTGTATTGTATTGTATTCCATTTTCTCCATCTGTTTCTATTCTATTCGTATTCTATTCCTATTCTATTCTATTCTATTCTATTCTATTTTCTTCTCCATACTAGTATTTTCTGTTTTGATACTATGATATGCTTCTTTTCTATTGTATAGTATTCTATTTTCTCCATCTATTTTCTGTTCTATTCTATTAATCTATTGTCTATTCTATTCTGTTTTCTCCATCTAGTCTAGAATGGTCATTTCTGTTTTGCTACCATGACATGCTTCTATTGTATTCTTTATTCTATTCTATTATTTACTATGATACTACTATTGGGGTATGATACTATAATAATAAAATGTCTGTTTTGCTTTCATGACATGCTTCTATTTTATTTCATTTTTTATTCTGTTTTCTCAATCTAGTGTACACTGGTCATTTCTGTTTTGCTACTATGACATGCTTCTATTCTATTCTGTTTTCTCCATCTATTTTCTATTCTATTTCATTCTATTAATCTATTTTCTATTCTATTTCATTCTATTAATCTATTTTCTATTCTATTCCATCCTATTTGGTTTTCTCCATCTAGTCTAGACTGTTAATTTCTGTTTTGCTACTATTCTATTGTATTCTATTGTACTTTCTCCATCTAGTTTCTATTCTATTATATTCTGTTCTATTTTCTCCATCTAGTCTAGACTGATAATTTCTGTTTTGCTTTTATGACATGATTCTATTCTATTGTATTCTATTCTGTTTTCTCCATCTATTTTCTATTCTATTGTATTCTCTCCATCTTTTTCAGACTGGTATTTTCTGTTTTGCCACTAAGATATGCTTCTATTTTATTCTATTCAATTCATCTATTTTCTATTCTATTTTCTCCATCTTGTCTAGACTTAAATTTTCTGTTTTTGCCACTATGACATTCTGTTCTATTCCATACTCTTATATGTCTCCATCTATTTTATATTCTATTCCCTTTTATTTATTTATTTATATACTCTAGATTGATATTTCATGTATTGCTACCATGATGTGCTTCTGTTTTATTCTGTTCCATTCTATTTTCTCCATGTATTCTATTTTATTCTATTCTATTGTATTTTCTGTTTTACTTCAAGGTTATTATTAAGTTTTGATCTATTGTATTCTATCGTACTCTATTCTCCAGTCAGCATCTGGACTGCTCACATCTAGTCTAGACTACACTACAGACTACTCTTGATTAAAGTAGGGGATATGTGTGTGCTTCTATTCTATTTTCTCCATCTAGTCTAGACGGGTAATTTCGGTTTTGCTACTGTGACATGCTTCTAATCTATTCATCTATATTCTATTCTATTCATATGTGTTCTGTTCTATTCATCTATATTCTATTCTATTCTATTCATCTATATTCTATTCTATTCATCTATGTTCTGTTCTATTCATCTATGTTCTGTTCTATTCATCTGTGTTCTGTTCTATTTATCTATATTCTATTCTATTCATCTATGTTCTGTTCTATTCATCTATGTTCTGTTCTATTCATCTATATTCTGTTCTATTCATCTGTGTTCTGTTCTATTCATCTATATTCTGTTCTATTCTATTCATCTATACTCTATTCTATTCATCTATGTTCTGTTCTATTCATCTATATTCTGTTCTATTCTATTCATCTATATTCTATTCTATTCATCTATGTTCTGTTCTATTCATCTATATTCTATTCTATTCTATTCATCTATATTCTATTCTATTCATCTATGTTCTGTTCTATTCATCTATGTTCTGTTCTATTCATCTATGTTCTGTTCTATTCATCTGTGTTCTGTTCTATTTATCTATATTCTATTCTATTCTATTCATCTATGTTCTGTTCTATTCATCTATGTTCTGTTCTATTCATCTATGTTCTGTTCTATTCATCTATGTTCTGTTCTATTTATCTATGTTCTGTTCTATTTATCTATTTTCTATTCTATTCATCTATGTTCTGTTCTATTCATCTATGTTCTGTTCTATTCATCTATATTCTATTCTATTCATCTATGTTCTGTTCTATTCATCTATGTTCTGTTCTATTCATCTATGTTCTGTTCTATTCATCTATGTTCTGTTCTATTTATCTATATTCTATTCTATTCTATTCATCTATGTTCTGTTCTATTCATCTATGTTCTGTTCTATTCATCTATGTTCTGTTCTATTTATCTATATTCTATTCTATTCTATTCATCTATGTTCTGTTCTATTCATCTATGTTCTGTTCTATTTATCTATATTCTATTCTATTCATCTATGTTCTGTTCTATTCATCTATGTTCTGTTCTATTCATCTATATTCTATTCTATTCATCTATGTTCTGTTCTATTCATCTATGTTCTGTTCTATTCATCTATGTTCTGTTCTATTCATCTATGTTCTGTTCTATTTATCTATATTCTATTCTATTCTATTCATCTATGTTCTGTTCTATTCATCTATGTTCTGTTCTATTCATCTATGTTCTGTTCTATTCATCTATGTTCTGTTCTATTCATCTATGTTCTGTTCTATTCATCTATGTTCTGTTCTATTTATCTATATTCTGTTCTATTCATCTATGTTCTGTTCTATTCATCTATGTTCTGTTCTATTCATCTATGTTCTGTTCTATTTATCTATATTCTATTCTATTCTATTCATCTATGTTCTGTTCTATTCATCTATGTTCTGTTCTATTCATCTATGTTCTGTTCTATTTATCTATGTTCTGTTCTATTCATCTATGTTCTGTTCTATTCATCTATGTTCTGTTCTATTCATCTATGTTCTGTTCTATTCATCTATGTTCTGTTCTATTTATCTATATTCTATTCTATTCATCTATGTTCTGTTCTATTCATCTATGTTCTGTTCTATTCATCTATATTCTATTCTATTCATCTATATTCTATTCTATTCATCTATGTTCTGTTCTATTCATCTATGTTCTGTTCTATTCATCTATGTTCTGTTCTATTCATCTATGTTCTGTTCTATTCATCTATGTTCTGTTCTATTTATCTATATTCTATTCTATTCTATTCATCTATGTTCTGTTCTATTCATCTATGTTCTGTTCTATTTATCTATATTCTATTCTATTCATCTATGTTCTGTTCTATTCATCTGTGTTCTGTTCTATTTATCTATATTCTATTCTATTCTATTCATCTATGTTCTGTTCTATTCATCTATATTCTGTTCTATTCTATTCATCTATATTCTATTCTATTCATCTATGTTCTGTTCTATTCATCTATATTCTGTTCTATTCTATTCATCTATGTTCTGTTCTATTCATCTATGTTCTGTTCTATTCATCTATATTCTATTCTATTCATCTATGTTCTGTTCTATTCATCTGTGTTCTGTTCTATTTATCTATATTCTATTCTATTCTATTCTATTCATCTATATTCTATTCTATTCATCTATGTTCTGTTCTATTCATCTATGTTCTGTTCTATTCATCTGTGTTCTGTTCTATTCATCTATGTTCTGTTCTATTCATCTATATTCTATTCTATTCATCTATGTTCTGTTCTATTCATCTGTGTTCTGTTCTATTTATCTATATTCTATTCTATTCTATTCTATTCATCTATATTCTATTCTATTCATCTATGTTCTGTTCTATTTATCTATATTCTATTCTATTCATCTATGTTCTGTTCTATTCATCTATGTTCTGTTCTATTCATCTATGTTCTGTTCTATTCATCTATGTTCTGTTCTATTCATCTATGTTCTGTTCTATTCATCTATGTTCTGTTCTATTTATCTATATTCTATTCTATTCTATTCATCTATGTTCTGTTCTATTCATCTATGTTCTGTTCTATTTATCTATATTCTATTCTATTCATCTATGTTCTGTTCTATTCATCTGTGTTCTGTTCTATTTATCTATATTCTATTCTATTCTATTCATCTATGTTCTGTTCTATTCATCTATGTTCTGTTCTATTCATCTATGTTCTGTTCTATTTATCTATATTCTATTCTATTCTATTCATCTATGTTCTGTTCTATTTATCTATATTCTATTCTATTCTATTCATCTATGTTCTGTTCTATTTATCTATATTCTATTCTATTCTATTCATCTATGTTCTGTTCTATTCATCTATGTTCTGTTCTATTTATCTATATTCTATTCTATTCATCTATGTTCTGTTCTATTCATCTATATTCTATTCTATTCATCTATATTCTATTCTATTCATCTATGTTCTGTTCTATTCATCTATGTTCTGTTCTATTCATCTATGTTCTGTTCTATTCATCTATGTTCTGTTCTATTCATCTATGTTCTGTTCTATTCATCTATGTTCTGTTCTATTCATCTATGTTCTGTTCTATTCATCTATGTTCTGTTCTATTTATCTATATTCTGTTCTATTCATCTATGTTCTGTTTTATTCATCTATGTTCTGTTCTATTTATCTATATTCTATTCTATTCATCTATGTTCTGTTCTATTCATCTATGTTCTGTTCTATTCATCTATGTTCTGTTCTATTTATCTATATTCTATTCTATTCTATTCATCTATGTTCTGTTCTATTCATCTATGTTCTGTTCTATTTATCTATATTCTGTTCTATTTATCTATATTCTATTCTATTCATCTATGTTCTGTTCTATTCATCTATGTTCTGTTCTATTCATCTATATTTTATTCTATTGTATACTATTCTATTCTATTTTTCCCATCTATTCCATACTGGTGTTTTCTGTTTCGTTACTATGATATGATTACATTCCTGTATTCTATTGTTTTCTCCATCTATTCTATTCTATTCTATTCTATTCTATTCTATTCTATTCTATTCTATTCTAATTTATATTCTATTCTATTCTGTTTTCCCCATCTAGTCTAGACTGGTAACTTCTCTTTTGCTTTCATGACATGCTTCTATTCTATTCTATTTCTTTTTTTATTCTGTTTTCTTGATCTATTTTCTATTCTATTCCATTCTATTCGGTTTTCTTAATCTAGTATAGTGTGTTAATTTCAGTTTTGCTACTATTCTATTGTATTCTATTGTACTTGTACTATTGTACCATCTAGATTCTATTCTATTATATTCTGTTCTATTTTCTCCATCTAGTCCAGACTGGCAATTTCTGTTTTGCTTTTATGACATGGTTCTATTCTATTGTGTTCTATTCTGTTTTTGTAGCACGCCCGGCGTTGAGCTGGCGGTGCTGCAGTTTAAATTTCTAAAAGATAGAAATATGAGAGAGTCAAAGTTTCGTTGCTCTTCACAGTCGAGTCGCTCTCATAATGTTTATTACAGACAGTTGATCACAATATACTATAATTTCATAAATATTTCTATGCAGTAATACTTAAAACAGACTATACAACATCATTAAACAGTGTATTATACCCAACAAACCCTTGTCTTGTCTCAATAAATATGCATTATATGCATATATATATAAATAGCTTATTCATAAACATATTATTCACATACAGGGTATTACTTAGTTCTATACGATAACTATACTTACTATATCACATTAAGGTAGGCTTCATAAGTATTAAACATTTTGCAAAGTGTCCCTTTTAGCATAAAATATCTCTAGCACAGTATCAAATCTGCTCTGTATATATGGACTAGCTCTGAGAAATACAAATGTAAACAAATCCGTTACAGTCATTGAGTATAACTGTCATCTTTGGTTAAAAGTACATTTACACAAATAAAATAGTTATTAATACTCTTTTTAACAACCTTAGTACAAAAATATAACCTCTATATTGAACATAAGCGAGGGGGAGCTCTTTTTATAAACTTTGCAGTTACCAATTAACACATCAGCCGCTGGCGGCTGTTTTAATACATTGTCAGCAAAAAGATACAATCTTCGCTACAAGGTAACTATTTCACTGCACGTTACCCTCAGTAAACTAGTTAAGACCATAGACTGTAAAAGATATGGACGTAGTGTCCGTGACGTCACCCATAGGTTTCTGAACACTGCAAAAGAAGCCACAAGTAGGCGCGGCCAACCGTCGCCATTTTGTTAGCGCGTCATCGCGCCAAACGCGGGATACCAAATAAGGGCAAAGAGGTGGAGAGTGAGCGGAGCTACAGACGCATGCTGGATTCTCAGCATTTTGCTTAGACCTAGCTTAGACAGACTTCTTACTTTGGGAGAACGCTTAATACTTCATTACCTGTGACTCGTTTGTGTTCTGACCACATGTGCTTGGTTGTACACTATATCAATAAAGTGTTCAGTCTTTTAAAAACACTGTTGTAACACATCGAGCCACTAAACATTGTTCTTATGACGTTTTTCGACAGGAGGAAAACGTGAATTACTATCAAACACTTCAGATATAGTCTGTGTTAGTAAATGCAAGGCTGTTTATAAAATCCAGCACTAACACTGAATGACAACGCTTCAGATGACTGTTTTATAGCCTACAGCTAATCAATCTGTCAGATTCTGGAGTGCATTACAGGTCTAAAGAACATTTAAATGATAAATGATCTTAAATAAAACAAATACATTTATAGAGATGCTATAGAAGTATATAATTTCACTCACCTGTGAAATGGAGGCAACTTGAACAGTTTGTAAGCACAATTAAGTCCACACAGCATGCCATATCATCTGATAATTGCAGGAAATAATTCCAAAAGGCAAATGACTGTGTAAAGAAACATTAACCAAAACAAAAATACGATGTATATGCCGAGATCAGCGGCTATTTAGCCAGAATCAGCTGAGATGACGAGACAGCGACCAGCGAGGGCTAGCTGTCACTCAAGTGGCCACGCCCTTAATTATGCAAACTTAATATAACCTAATAAAAACGAAACGGATGAGTTATAAAAAAATTCACCCCCCTCAGAGTTGTCATGAAGGGTAATCATGGCTATATGCACCAAAGCCATCGTTTGTACCAGGCTGTAAACATGTTTTTATCAGCTTTAAATATGGCCAATTTACCAATGCAGAAAGAAAGCCCTTGGACTTCCTGGAGCCAGCCCCCCAGGCGAGTCGATGAATTGCAGTTTTAGTTACTTCCGTATTGGCTTCCCGAGGGAGAGCAGGAGGTTGCCCTAAAAGATAGAAATATGAGAGAGTCAAAGTTTCGTTGCTCTTCACAGTCGAGTCGCTCTCGTAATGACAGTCCAGCAGCTCATCGTTACCCTAGCAACCTCAGACAACAAACTGTCCAATTCATTTTCTCCACTCAAGGTAATTCAAATGAATACAACATTAGATGTAACAATATATACAATAATTATCATATTTAATTAAGGAATAATTATACATATGCATATATTTACATGTGACTACTCATTCAGAGTGTCACATTTTCTCCATCTATTTTCTATTCTATTGTATTGTATTTTCTCCATCTGTTCCAGAGTGCTATTTTCTGTTTTGCTACTATCTTATGTTTCTATTCTATTCTATTCTATTCTATTCTATTCTATTCTATTCTATTCTATTCTTTCAATCTATTTCAGACTGTTTTTTTTATTCCATTTTGTTTTGTTGTATTCTATTGTACTCTATTCTCCAGTGAGCATCTGGATTGCTCACATCTAGTCTAGGCTGCACTACAGACTAGTCTACACTACAGTAGGGAATGTGTTTGTGTGTGAGAACTGCTGCAGCCTGTATTGCTGTCATTTCCTGGTGTAAATTAGGAGCTCGTGGGTATGGCGTTTGCGTGCTTTTATATTTCAATATGCTTGGTTGTTATTGTGGCGTGCTATGCTAACTGTGCCATGACGTGCTGGCTAATGTGTTTTTTTTCCCTTGTGGATCCTCACATCTGCTCCGAAGTGTTTAAACACGGCATGTGCACGTGTAAACCGCGTGTCTCCTGCTGATATACAAGACACACACACACACCTGTACACTGCTGTATAGCCTATTCATCCTATTATTTTCTAATTGGCCTGCACAATATATTGTTTTAGCATTGATAACGCAATGTGTGATTCCATAATAATCACATCACAGCATGTGCAATGTGGCTTCAGGATTACAGTTGACCATGCACAACAGTTCTGAACACATGATAACTGTGTAGTCATTTCAGTTTAATCATTCATTCATTCATTTTCTTGTCGGCTTTGTCCCTTGCGGGGTCGCCACAGCGGAATGAACCGCCAACTTATCCAGCACGATTTTACGCAGCGGATGCCCTTCCAGCCGCAACCCATCTCTGGGAACTTCCACACACACATTCACACTCATACATTACGGACAATTTAGCCTACCCAATTCACCTGTACCGCATGTCTTTGGACTGTGGGGGAAACCGGAGCACCCGGTGGAAACCCACGCAAACGCAGGGAGAACATGCAAACTCCACACAGAAACGCCAACTGACCCAGCCCAGCCGAGGTTTGAACCTGCGACCCAGCGACGTTCTTGCTGTGAGGCAACAGCACTACCTACTGCGCCACTGCGTTGCCCCATTTCAGTTTAATCATAGTTAATTTAGATTGCAAGATAAACTGTGAAGCTAAATATCGCAGAGTCAGCTTTTTACCAATAATGGGTAGCCCTAACACACACACACACACACACACACACACACACACACACACACACACACACACACACACACACACACACACACACACACACACACACACCTGTACACTGCTGTATAGCCTATTAGGCAGGTTTATTCTATTATTTTCTATGCTATTCTGTTCTACTGTACTGTTCTCACTCATTTTAAATATTCTGGTTTTAGCACTGACGTCATTATTCTATTCTATTCGGCTAATCCGGTCTGTTATTTTCTATTTCATTCTTTTTACACTACTGTACTCATTTCCATCTGGTCTTAATGTACCAGCACTGAAGAAGTCTCTACTCTATTCTATTCTATTGTGCCTATTCTGCCTGTTCTATTAGGCCAATTAATTCTATTTTTTGTCTATCATTCTCTTTTCTCTACTGTTCTCACTTGTTTTAAATGTTCTTGTTTATAGCACTGAAGTTATTCTATTCTATTCTGTTCTGCTAACCCAGTCTGTTATTTTCTATTTCATTCTTACACTACTGTACTTATTTCCATCTAGTCTAAAATGTATTGGCACTAAAGACACTATTCTATTCTACCTGTTATATTAGGCTGATTCATTTTTTTTTATTTTCTATATCTTTCTGTTTTACTGTTCTATATCATTCTTTCATATATGTTTTGAATTGTCTTGTTTATAGCCCTGAAGTCATTCATTCATTCATTTTCAGCTTAGTCCAGCAGAATGAACTGGCAACTATTCCATTCCAGTACTGGGAAACCTCTGAAGTCTCTATTCTATTCTATTCTATTCTATTCTATTCTATTCTATTCTATTCTATTCTATTCTATTCTATTCTATTCTATTCTACTCTACTCTATTCTATTCTATTCTATTCTATTCTATTCTATTCTATTCTATTCTATTCTATTCTATTCTATTCTATTCTATTCTATTCTATTCTGCTAATCCAGTCTGTTTTCTATTTCGTTCTTCTTACACTGCTGTACTCATTTCCATCTAGTCTAAAATGTTCTGGCACTAAAGTCTATTCTATTCTTTTTATATTCAATTCAATTCACCTTTATTTGTATAGCACTTTTACAATGTAGATTTTGTCAAAGCAGCTTCACATATTCTGCTAATCCACTTAGTTTTTTTTTTTTTCTAGTTCATTCTTTTTTAAACTACTGTTCTCACATCCATCGAGTCTAGACCAATTTTCTGTCACTTTCGGTTCTATGGTAGTGCAGTCATCATTCTGTTATTTTCTATTCTATTCTTCTACTACGCCATTATTTTCAATTTTTTTTTCAACTCTACTGTTCGCACATCCATCTATTCTAGACTCGTTTAGCAAAGAATAGCAAAGTAACGCATCAGAGCAGTAAAAACATAAAATGCCTGTCTAGACTAAATGGACAGAATAAAATGGAACTGAGCAGAAAAGAATAGAACAGAATAAAATAGAATTGAATAAAGCAGAATAGAATAAAACAGAATAAAATAGAATAGAATAAAACAGAATAGAACAGAATAAAATAGAATTGAATAAAGCAGAATAGAACAGAATAAAATAAAATAGAATAGAATAAAACAGAATAGAATAGAATAGAACAGAACAGAAACCCATCAGAGCAGTAAAAACATAAAATGCCTGTCTAGACTAGATGGACAGAAAAGAATAGAACAGAATAAAATAAAATTGAATAAAGCAGAACAGAATAAAACAGAATAGAACAAAACAGAATAAAACCAAATAGAATAAAATAGAACAAAATAAAATAGAATAGAACAATAAAATAGAATGGAATAAAAAAGAATAGAATAGAACAGAATAAAATAAAATAGAACAGAACAGAACAGAATAGAACAGAAACACAACAGAGCAGTAAAAACGTAAAATGCCTGTCTAGACTAGATGGACAGAATAGAATGGAACAGAACAGAAAAGAATAGAACAGAATAAAATAGAATTGAATAAAGCAGAATAGAATAAAAATAGAACAGAATAGAATAGAACAGAATAGAACAATAAAATAGAACGGAATAAAAAAGAATAGAATAGAACAGAATAAAACAAAATAGAATAGAACAGAATAGAATAGAACAGAATAAAATAGAATAGAATCAAATAGAATGGAATAAAAAAAGAATAGAATAGAACAGAATAAAACAGAATAGAATAGAACAGAATAGAATAGAACAGAATAAAACAGAATAGAATAGAATTGAACAATAAAATAGAACAGAATAAAATAAAATAAAACAGAACAGAATAGAACAGAAACATAACAGAGCAGTAAAAACATAAAATGCCTGTCTAGACTAGATGGACAGAAAAGAATAGAACAGAATAAAATAGAATAGAATCAAATAGAATGGAATAAAAAAAAAGAATAGAATAGAACAGAATAAAACAGAATAGAATAGAACAGAATAAAACATAATAGAATAGAACAGAATAGAATAGAACAGAATAAAATAGAATAGAATCAAATAGAATGGAATAAAAAAAAGAATAGAATAGAACAGAATAAAACAGAATAGAATAGAACAGAATAGAATAGAACAGAATAAAATAGAATTGAATAAAGCAGAATAGAATAAAATAGATCAGAATAGAATAGAACATAACAGAATAAAATAGAACAGAATAAAATAAAATAGAACAGAATAAAATAGAACAGAATAAAACAGAATAGAACAATAAAGTAGAACAGTATAAAACAGAATAAAACAGATTAGAATAGAATAAAATAGAATAGAACAGAACAGAAACGCATCAGAGCAGTAAAAACATAAAATGCCTGTCTAGACTAGATGGACAGAATAGAATAGAATGGAACAGAAAAGAATAGAACAGAATAAAATAGAATTGAATAAAGCAGAATAAAATAGAACAGAATAGAACATAACAGAAAAAACAGAATAGAATAAAATAGATTAGAACAATAAAATAGAACGGAATACAAAAGAATAGAATAAAACAGAATAAAACAGAATAGAACAGAATAAAATAGAATAGAACAATAAAATAGAACAGAATAGAACAGAATAAACCAGAATAGAGAAGAATAAAACAGAATAGAACAATAAAATAGAACGGAATAAAAAAGAATAAAACAGAAAAGAACAATAAAATAGAACAGAATAGAATAGAACAGAATAAAACAGAATAGAATAGAACAGAATAAAACAGAATAGAATAAAACAGAATAAAATAGAACAGAATAGAACAGAATAAAACAAAACTGAATATAACAGAATAGAACAGAAAAGAACAGAACAGAACAGAATAGAATAGAATGTGATTCAACTAAGTGGGCGGAGCTGAAGATCTATGTCAGTGCACATTGAGTGATTGGTGGAAATGTATGCATAGCATCATGGGTGATGGAATTATTCCAGAAAAAATACAAGTGTGGTTGTTTTAATAACAGTTGTATAAATGTGAGCAGACAGCTTCAACAAACACATGTCTATTAACAACCTCAGAGCTCACAGTAGCTTTGACTGTAAACATGAGCAACTTATTGTTAAAAATCAATCAGAATGTGTATCTTTTTACTGACAGTTGTGCGATCATGGTTGCTTGAGTACATGTAAAGATCCAGTTCTCTGTCTGCGTTGCTGAGAGTACATGTGAATATTTGTGTGTGCTGATTTATTGATCATGTATTGAGTGAATGCCTTTACTCATGTTTTCTTGTTGTTTTTCTCTCAGTTAAATGTTGAGGACAGAAACGACATGTTACCAAAATCCAGACGAGCTCTCACCATTCAAGAGATCGCAGCGCTGGCCAGATCTTCACTTCATGGTAAACAAACACACACACACACACAGAGAGACATTCGCATACATGCACACAGACAGAGACACACACACACACACACACACAAACACAGAGACATGCAGTCACACATACACACACAAAACAAACAAACAACACACAAAACAAACAAACAACACACACACTGAGAGATGCATACACATGCATACACACACATATACAGACACACACAGACGCATTTGCACAGAGAAACACAGAGACACACACACAGAGAGACATGCATTTGCACACACAAAGACAAACAGAAGCAAACAGACACGCACACATACACACAGACAAATTTGCACACAGAAACGCACACAAACACAGAGACACACACACAGACACACAAACAGAGATACTCACACACACACACACAGAAACAAACACGGAGACGTGCGCACATACACACAAACAGACACACACTCACATACACACAAACACAGTAATACACACACACACACACGCTTCTGACTGTCAGTATGATCAGATTATTGCTCCTGCATTATGCAGTGTGTATGTCACTGACCTCTGCATTATCTCTGTGTGTCCGTGTGTGGTCTCTGTGTGTGTGTTCAGGAATCTCACAGGTGGTCAAAGATCATGTGACGAAGCCCACAGCGATGGCGCAGGGCCGTGTGGCGCACCTGATCGAATGGAAGGGCTGGAGTAAACCCAGCGACACGACGAACGCTCTGGAGACACACATCACATCATACTCACACCTGACTGAGGGAGAGCAGGAGGCACGATTCGCTGCCGGTCAGTACACACACACATCCCATCATATCATACTCACACCTGACTGAGGGAGAGCACACACACACACACACTGCAGAAACACCTTAATTGACATTCTCCCGTTGTACGTGTCATCAGAGGGGGAAAGCTCCACCCACTAGTGCCCATCTCTCCTTCATTAGCATAAACAGCAGCCCTGAGTGAGAAGCAGTCATCTGTCCATTAGCTATTAGAGTGTTTGAGATGCTGAAGATAATGTCAGCATAGACCAGGGCTATTCAATTAGTCTGTTATGAGGGCCAGTTTATGAAAAGCATCCCAAACGAAGGGCCATATGCAATATGAGTGATGACACAACTGCATATAAGAGCCCATATGTTGTATTTTTGCTCCTTTAGACACCCACGTTGTATTTGTCTACATTAAATTGTTAATATATTGTATTTTGAAACTATATAATATCACTGCATTGTACAATACGTTTTTTTTAACAAACATTCAAATGTTGTATTTCATAGCACAACAAAATCAGTGCATTGCTTAAGTAGGCTTCTTCTACATTCAGATACGTTCATATGTGATGTTTTGAACTGCATAACAATTATGGATGCAACCATTATAGATTTTGGTTGTACGATTATATAGTGTGAAGAATAATCAGAGTTTCACAGTTATCACGTCTAATGTAAATTTAAGCTTTATATTAGCAAGATTTAGATCTGGACATCCCTAACTAATATTAAAAAACCTTTAAAAGGCATTTTCATTAGTAATAGTTTTTATGCTGAAGGTTTTTCTGTGCTTATAGGGCTACACAATTAAATTATGTGTGTGTTTATAGAGAGGAACGGGAGAAAATAATACAGGGAGTGCAGAATTATTAGGCAAGTTGTATTTTTGAGGATTAATTTTATTATTGAACAACAACCATGTTCTCAATGAACCCAAAAAACTCATTAATATCAAAGCTGAATATTTTTGGAAGTAGTTTTTAGTTTGTTTTTAGTTTGAGCTATTTTAGGAGGATATCTGTGTGTGCAGGTGACTATTACTGTGCAGAATTATTAGGCAACTTAACAAAAAACAAATATATACCCATTTCAATGATTTATTTTTACCAGTGAAACCAATATAACATCTCAACATTCACAAATATACATTTCTGACATTCAAAAACAAAACAAAAACAAATCAGTGACCAATATAGCCACCTTTCTTTGCAAGGACACTCAAAAGCCTGCCATCCATGGATTCTGTCAGTGTTTTGATCTGTTCACCATCAACATTGCGTGCAGCAGCAACCACAGCCTCCCAGACACTGTTCAGAGAGGTGTACTGTTTTCCCTCCTTGTAAATCTCACATTTGATGATGGACCACAGGTTCTCTATGGGGTTCAGATCAGGTGAACAAGGAGGCCATGTCATTAGTTTTTCTTCTTTTAGACCCTTTCTTGCCAGCCACGCTGTGGAGTACTTGGATGCATGTGATGGAGCATTGTCCTGCATGAAAATCATGTTTTTCTTGAAGGATGCAGACTTCTTCCTGTACCACTGCTTGAAGAAGGTGCCTTCCAGAAACTGACAGTAGGACTGGGAGTTGAGCTCGACTCCATCCTCAACCCGAAAAGGGCCCACAAGCTCATCTTTGATGATACCAGCCCAAACCAGTACTCCACCTCCACCTTGCTGGCGTCTGAGTCGGACTGGAGCTCTCTGCCCTTTACCGATCCAGCCACGGGCCCATCAAGACTCACTCTCATTTCATCAGTCCATAAAACCTTAGAAAAATCAGTCTTGAGATATTTCTTGGCCCAGTCTTGACGTTTCAGCTTGTGTGTCTTGTTCAGTGGTGGTGGTTTTTCAGCCTTTCTTACCTTGGCCATGTCTCTGAGTATTGCACACCTTGTGCTTTTGGGCACTCCAGTGATGTTGCAGCTCTGAAATATGGCAAAACTGGTGGCAAGTGGCATCTTGGCAGCTGCACGCTTGACTTTTCTCAGTTCATGGGCAGTTATTTTGTGCCTTGGTTTTTCCACACGCTTCTTGCGACCCTGTTGACTATTTTGAATGAAACGCTTGATTGTTCGATGATCACGCTTCAGAAGCTTGGCAATTTTAAGAGTGCTGCATCCCTCTGCAAGATATCTCACTATTTTTGACTTTTCGGAGCCTGTCAAGTCCTTCTTTTGACCCATTTTGCCAAAGGAAAGGAAGTTGCCTAATAATTATGCACACCTGATATAGGGTGTTGATGTCATTAGACCACACCCCTTCTCATTACAGAGATGCACATCACCTAATATGCTTAATTAGTAGTAGGCTTTCGAGCCTATACAGCTTGGAGTAAGACAACATGCATAAAGAAGATGATGTGGTCAAAATACTCATTTGCCTTATAATTCTGCACTGCCTGTATAATAATAATTGTTATGAAGGTCGGCGCCAATATTTAGATTAACTGTTATCATCTGCGTTCATACATACATAATCATTTTAATAATAGTTCGTCTAACATGTCTTTTGTTTACATTGCACTGAAAGCTAAGCACAACTCTCACCGTTACAGCATGAGATGTTTTCTACTGCGTGCGCCCAGACAGCCGCGAGCGCGTTGCTCCGCTTGCGCCCGCATATTGTCATATATTCTTACATTAGAAATAACAAACTTGCGCGCGGGAAAGACGTGATATGGGAACGGCCCGCGGCTATAGTTATTACAGTGTGCGTGCGTATTAGCCTCTGTGTACAAGCTCGGAACTTTAAACTAGCGCACAGTTGGCAACTTGCCGTAACTTTGTTCAGCAGTTTCGTTTCGTGCGGCAGAACAGAAATGCAGAAATGCTGCTTAGAGAAGCCTTTACGATTAATTAACCGTGACGAATTTAAGCGCAGTTAATAGTGAAATCGGTTAATCGTTGCATCCCTAATAACGATATCAGTGCATTGTACAAAAGACCTTTTCTACAAACATATTCAAATGTATTCGGCTGCTCTCGCCACTCGCTTAATGTCAGGTGACTCACGCTCTGCGCAGCTCATGCTGTATTGAACAGACGCACGTCACTTCATAACTATAGCGGCCGTTTTTTGACTGAACTAAATTTATTCTTGATGTCTTGGTCACACTATTTGGAGGGCCGGAACAAATTGCCTCGGGGGCCGAGTTCGGCCCGCGGGCCGCCAATTGAATAGCCCTGGAGTAGAGGAAGGGGCTCAGCACGCAGCCCTGTGGTACACCAGTGTTGAGTGTGACTGTGGTGGAGCAGATGTGGCCTGATTTAACATTCTGAGGTCTGTTAGTCAGAAAGTCCATAACCCAGTTGCAGAGAGACGTGTCGATATCCAGGTCTCTAAGTTTGATCATTAACTTAGAGGGTTTGACAGTGTTGAATGCTGAGCTGAAGTCAACAAACAGCATTCGTGTATAAGTGTTTTTATTGTCCAGGTGTGTGAGTACAGAGTGCAGTGCTATGGAGACTGCATCTTCTGTGCTCCTGTTGCCACGGTAGGCAAACTGATGTGGGTCCAGTGTGGATGGCAGAGAGTCTTTCAGATGTGCCAGGACCAACCGCTCGCAGCACTTCATGATGATGGGTATGAGTGCTACAGGGCGGTAGTCATTCAGGCATGTTGGGCTGGAGTGTTTCGGCACTGGCACAATAGAGGTGGTTTTAAAGCATGTTGGCACAGCTGCTAGGTTAAGGGACAGGTTGAAAATGTCTGTGAATACCCCAGTGAGCTGTTCTGCACATGCTTTTAGGATGCGCCCAGGAATACCGTCTGGTCCAGCAGCCTTACGCACATTGATCCGACTCAGTGCGGTGTGGACTTCTGAGGAGGTGAGTGTGATGGGTGAGTGGTCAGTTGAGGAAGTGATCCTGGTGTAGGGTTCTTTATTGTCTCTTTCAAAGCGGGCATAAAAGTCATTAAGCTCGTTCAGGAAGGAGACATTTGTGGCTGTGGGTGTCGACTGGCTGGGTTTGTAGTTGCTGATGGCCTGGATGCCCTGCCACATGCGCTGAGGATCAGAGTTGGAAAAGTGCTCCTCTAGCTTTAGCTTGTAACAGTGCTTGGCCTTTTTGATTCCTCTCTTCAAATTAGCCCTGGAAGTGCTGTAGGCCTGTGCATCCCCTGATCTGAAGGCAGTGTTGCGTGCCTTCAGCAGGAGGCGCACCTCCTTGTTCATCCATGGCTTTTGATTCGGGTATGTGGTGATCTGTTTCTGGGTTGTAACACTGTCTATGGTGGTGTTGATGTATTCCAGAACAGAGGAAGTGTAGCTGTCAATGTCTGTGTGAGAGCCACAGGTGGCCTGGGAAGCAAACATACTCCAGTCTGTGTGTTGAAACCTGTCCTGGAGTGTGAAGTCTACCCCCGCTGGCCACACTTTGATGATCCTCACTGATGGCTTCACACGGTTGATGAGGGGTGAGTATTTGGGAATGAGGAACAGAGAAAGGTGATCTGATTGACCCAAATGGGGGAGGGGGGTCACAGCGTAGGCTTCAGCCATGTTTGTGTATACATGGTCCAACGTTTTGTTTCCCCGTGTGTGACCGAAAATGTTTTGGTGGAATTTCATTCACACATTACTTGCTGCGTTTAAAGTGTGTAGCATTAATTACATTGAAATTGAAATTACATTTACATTGAGCCATAGTCTACTTGCTTTCCTGTACGTACAAACAGAACATGCTGCTTCGCAAAGCCAAGTTGGGAGAGCCCTGACCGTGTGATTGAGTTGAACATTGAGTACGTTTACATGGGCAACAATACTTTAATATGATTTTAATACGATTAAGACAATACTCTGATTAAGGGTGCTTTCACACTAGCACTTTTGGTCCGCACCCGGGTTCGTTTGACGTCATAGTACGGTACGTTTAGCTAGTGTGAACGTGTCTTCTGAACTCGGGTGCGCACCCGTGAACCGTACCCGAGTCCGCCTGAAAGAGGTGGTCTGGGGTACGGTTCATGCGAACTCTGGTGCGGTTCACTTCTAGTATGAATGCAATCGTACCAAATAGCGGAAGTGAACCGCCAACTGTACAACAAACTATCGTTTTCATAACGTTCATTCGTGTGTGTGCGCCATGTATTGTACCTTGGTGACAAGCGGGACTGAGCAAAGCACAGTGATGTCTGCTTGTCTCCTCCAGAAACAGCTTCTGCAGTCACTGTGTGATGTTCTGAATGTTTATAATATTTTTGCGGCAGATAGACACGAGTCGCTTTCTGTATGTCCAAAAGATTCAGTAAAAGCAAATCGACCGCGATGTGCGGAAGTCTCCATTTTGGCGCTTTGCTTTCGTGACCATCACCTAGCAACAGCAGTAAACAAAACAGCAGCTCTATGACGCAAGCGTACCGGGGTTCAGAAGGAAAAAAGACAGTGTGAACACAAACCAACCGAGAAGGTGGCAAGGGGGGACAATCGAACTTGGGTACGGTCCAGGCAATTGAACCAAGTGTGAAAGCACCCTAAGAGACTACCATAACAGCGATTTTTGATGACCTTAATCCGACTAAAGTCATAACTGAACTAAACAGAAATGGAATTAAGACGTGAAGTATGCAGATATTAGTGGCATTACTGAAGTAAACACTGCAATCAAACTATTATGGTCATGTAGGACTTTTCGCTGCATTCACATACTATTGGCATTTTGCGACAAGATGCACACACTGTCAGTAAAGGGCCACACACACACATACACACACCTCACGAACAATGTTGCCAGATTGGGCGATTTTTAATTCGATTGTGCGGGTAACAAATGACGTAGGCGGGTAGTGAAAATTTAGCTTTTGGGCTGGAATTAGAGCTGCACGATTAATCGAAAAAAGATCGCGATCTCGATTCGACCCCCTAGACCAGGGGTCACCAATCTCGGTCCTGGAGGGCCGATGTCCCTGCTGGGTTTAGCTCCAACTTGCCTAAACACACCTACCAGGATGTTTCAAGTATACTTAGTAAGACCTTGATTAGCTTGTTCAGGAGTGTTTGATTAGGGTTGAAGCTAAAATCTGCAGGACACCGGCCCTCCAGGAACAGGTTTGGTGACCCCTGCCCTAGACGATCTTGATCCAGCATTTCTACGATTCTGCCAATCATATTTTCAAGTTCAGGAGAGAAGCAAAGGCGGCCGCACAAGTCTTCACGTTGTTTCACATACATTGCTCAGCGACATGGACACCTCCAAATGATGTTGAAAGGGTCACATACTGTATTTATAAGTTATAATTTACCCAAAAATGTCATGTTGTCTTCATGTAATGATGTATTCGCGGCCGCGAAATCACACGTGACGTGAGCTGCTGATCGTGAGCGGTTACCGAGGGCGGGCGCGCGCCCTACTTAATGATAGACGCCCGCGCATTTACTTTAGGGAACAGAATCTGCATAGGCTGCGAATAACAGGTAATAAAGTTGTAAATAACATCCAGTTTGTGGCATAGAGTGATCGTTTAGGAGCCGTGCAGAAAGTGTGAACCGCACTTAGCAGTAAAAATAAATCCGAAAGCACGAGTGAAAGTGCCGAACTGCAGTTAAAGTCGAAAAATTAAAGATGAAACACCCGAAATGACATGAGACTGCAGGAAACGTGGATAGCCTGGTGACGCAACATTCAAAAAGCACTTCACGTTACACCTTAATCATATTATTGTCTTATTCAGATGAAGGCAAGTAACTATTACAGATGTCCATGTAAAGGTAGTCTGTATGTCTTTATGTCGTATGTCTTAGTCTTCTCATTGTTTCACATACATTGCTCAGCGACATGGACACCTCCAAATGATGTTGAAAGAGTCACATACTGTATTCATAAGTTATAATTTACCCAAAAATGTCATGTTGTCTTCATGTAATGATGTATTCGCGGCCGCGAAATCACACGTGACGTGAGCTGCTGATCGTGAGCTGTTACCGAGGGCGGGCGCGCGCCCTACTTAATGATAGACGCGCGCGCATTTACTTTAGGGAACAGAACCTGCATAGGCTGCGAATAACAGGTAATAAAGTTGTAAATAACATCCAGTTTGTGGCACAGAGTTATCGTTTGGGAGCCGCGCAGAAAGTGTAAACCGCACTTAGCAGTAAAAATGAATCCGAAAGCACGCGCACATCATTTAAATAATCATATCACATTTTAGAGTTGTGATTACGACAAGCATTTCATGTTTTTCTTTAATAGCGAACACAGAGTTGTGCATGAGAATAAATGTTTACTGTGTCAGTATAACTACTCTAGCCTATATGATGTTGAATATAATAAGAGGGAATCTGATAATGACATATGTCTGATTTTACCAGTGAATAAATGGGCTAATAATGTTGCCAATGACAGATTGCAAGCACATGTCTCAAACGTAATAATTCAATATCAGAATTATGAATAGTTGTATTCTGATGTCGTCACTTTACTGTGCATTAATGACCAGGACAAATTTTAAGTCTAATGCTGCGTTCACACCAGACGCGGAACGCACGGCAAAATCGCGCTATTCGCGAGTAAATAGACGCGTGAACATTTGAGTTTACTCGCTTCATTCGCGCGTCAGACTCCGCTTCATTCGCACGTCAAAATCCGCTTCATTCGCGCGTCAAATTCACTTCAGAACAGAAAAATGTAGGATAGGATGCCTATTTGCGTCATGGGCAGGGCTTCTGTCTGCTCGGTGAATGTAGCTTCTTTGCTAAATGGCTAACATGGATTTTATTGATAAAATACCTGTTTATGTGCTTTATGAAGGCTGTAAAACAGCGTCGATACGTCCACTAGATACTTTCAGAGGTGCACCCAGCGCTGTGAGCTCATAAACTCCTCCAGAAACTTAACCTGGATGACGGAGGCTTTCATCGGTGCTTCTGACTGAGCCAAGCCCAGTTTGATGAACTGTTGTCTGTGTCGGCTGGAGGATTTCCCCTGGACACCAACAACAGGGGCTACGTCACAATCATGCTCCCACAAGAGCAAGCTCCTGATTGGTTAACGCGGCGCGAATGTCCGCAGAAGTTCAGATATTTGAACTCGAGCGATTTGCGCGTTAAACGCGTCAAACGCTCAATACGCGCGTATCGCGCCATTCGCGCGTATCGCGCCGCGCCATTCGCTTGTATCGCGCCGCAGGATGCCTATTCGCGCGTTTGCATTGACTTAACATGTAAATCACTCGCGCTTGACGCTTCTTCCGCGTCTGGTGTGAACGCAGCACTAGTCCTCCATTCAAAGTCTATACAAAATTCAGCATTTTAACCATCAGTAGAGCTACACATAATGTTAATATTGTTGTTTTATCATATGTTTGAGAAATAACAATAATAATAGCCGACTCATATTAACCTTTATTTTACATCTACAGAATGGTGAGAAAATCATGATCTTTATTTTAAGCAAAATATCGCGATTCTCATTTTACCCAGAATCGTGCAGCTCTAACTGGAATCAGTCAGCTACATCTGGCAACACTCAAATCCCATCTTCCACCAGTCCTTACTAAATATTCTCGTCTAATACCCCAGTTTGTCATGGGGAAATATTCACGAGTGAAAGTGCCGAACTGCAAAAATTAAAGATGAAACACCCGATATGACATGAGACTGCAGGAAACGTGGATAGCCTGGTGACGCGACATTCAAAAAGCACTTCACGTTACACCTTAATCATATTATTGTCTTATTCATTCATTTTCTTGACGGCTTAGTCCCTTTATTAATCCGGGGTCACCACAGTGGAATGAACTGCCAACTTATCCAGCACGATTTTACGCAGCGGATGCCCTTCCAGCCGCAACCCATCTCTGGGAACATCCACACACTCATTCACACTCATACACTACAGACAATTAAGGTTACCCAATTCACCTGTACTGCATGTCTTTGGACTGTGGGGGAAACCGGAGCACCCGGAGGAAACCCACGCGAATGCAGGGAGAACATGCAAACTCCACTGTCTTATTCAGATTAAGACAAATAACTATTACAGATGTTCATGTAAAGGCAGTCTGTATGTCTTCATGTCTTCAAAGTAAGTGAAAGATCCAGAAGGGCATCCTGCTGATTTGATTCAGAAGGGCACTGTTTTGTCAGACGCTCACCGGTTTGTCTTTCATTCATCGTCATTCATTTTAAAAAGCAGCCGCTCCATTTTATTTGTGTATGTTTTACTCGAACGCATAAACTCTACAGGTGCCTGATAGATGTGGAACTAACATTAATCCAATTCACTCTAGTGAACGCATACAAATCATCATAATTTACTCGAGTGCACGTCTCAAATTCTCGCGCCCCCCTTAATAGGTGCTGGCGTCCCCACAGTTTGAAAACCCCTGATTTAAACAGCAATTTTTGATTTCTAAATTGACTAAATTGGAGTGTGTATGGGTGTTTCCCAGTACTGGGTTGCAGCTGGAAGGGCTTCCGAAGTGTAAAACATGTGCTGGATAAGTTGGCGGTTCATTCAGCTGTGTCGACCCCCTGATTAATAAAGGACTAAGCAGAAGGAAAATGAACGATTGAGCGTCTCTAATGAGTCGTGTGTGTGTGTGTGTGTGTGTGTGTGTGTGTGTGTGTGTGTGTGTGTGTGTTCGACTTCTGAAGGTGATTTTTCTGGAGTGACGAAGCGTTTTTTCCTCTGCAGACCTGAGAGGAACTCACTCTCCGTCAATGTCACTGCGCTCACGCTCATACTAAATATTAGCATCATTTATTTGTGTGTGTAAGAGGGTTGCTCACAAGTTCTGTCCTTCTGAATGTGTGTGTGATAGACTGTGTTGTTGTGAATGTGTGTGTGATAGACTGTGTTGTTGGGAATGTGTGTGTGATAGACTGTGTTGTTGTGAATGTGTGTGTGATAGACTGTGTTGTTGGGAATGTGTGTGTGATAGACTGTGTTGTTGTGAATGTGTGTGTGATAGACTGTGTTGTTGGGAATGTGTGTGTGATAGACTGTGTTGTTGTGAATGTGTGTGTGATAGACTGTGTTGTTGGGAATGTGTGTGTGATAGACTGTGTTGTTGGGAATGTGTGTGTGATAGACTGTGTTGTTGGGAATGTGTGTGTGATAGACTGTGTTGTTGGGAATGTGTGTGTGATAGACTGTGTTGTTGGGAACGTGTGTGTGATAGACTGTGTTGTTGTGAATGTGTGTGTGATAGACTGTGTTGTTGGGAATGTGTGTGTGATAGACTGTGTTGTTGTGAATGTGTGTGTGATAGACTGTGTTGTTGGGAATGTGTGTGTGATAGACTGTGTTGTTGGGAATGTGTGTGTGATAGACTGTGTTGTTGGGAATGTGTGTGTGATAGACTGTGTTGTTGGGAATGTGTGTGTGATAGACTGTGTTGTTGGGAATGTGTGTGTGATAGACTGTGTTGTTGTGAATGTGTGTGTGATAGACTGTGTTGTTGGGAATGTGTGTGTGATAGACTGTGTTGTTGGGAATGTGTGTGTGATAGACTGTGTTGTTGGGAATGTGTGTGTGATAGACTGTGTTGTTGGGAATGTGTGTGTGATAGACTGTGTTGTTGGGAATGTGTGTGTGATAGACTGTGTTGTTGGGAATGTGTGTGTGATAGACTGTGTTGTTGGGAACGTGTGTGTGATAGACTGTGTTGTTGGGAACGTGTGTGTGATAGACTGTGTTGTTGGGAATGTGTGTGTGATAGACTGTGTTGTTGGGAATGTGTGTGTGATAGACTGTGTTGTTGGGAACGTGTGTGCGTGTGTTTGTTGTTGTGTTGTGTATGTGCTATCGTGCGAGTGTTAGAGTTTGTGTGAGAGAGATGTTCACAAGTTTTGTCCGTGTCTGTGTGTGTGTGTTAGACTGTTGTTGTTGTGTGTGTGTCTTTGCGTGTTTGTTGTGTTTTTTGTGTTAGAGTGTGTTTGTGTATGTGAGAGAGATGTTCACAAGTTTTGTGTGTGTGTGTGTGTGAGTGTTAGAGTGTGTTTGTGTATGTGAGAGAGATGTTCACAAGTTTGTGTGTGTGTGTGTGAGTGTTAGTGTGTGTTTGTGAATGTGAGAGAGATGTTCACAAGTTTTG
>LR812533.1:55278342-55348342 GCA_903798195.1 Danio kyathit | reverse complement strand
TTTTAATAAAAATATGAATCATTATATTAATTATAAGTTAAATAAAAAGTCAAATTAATTGTATTATTCTTTGTTTTAAAATGTAATTGCATTTTATCTATTGTACTTTATTTTATTGCTTTATTGTTTTTTTTTTTTATTTCTGTTGTTATTTCACCCATTTTATTTTTATTGCTGCCTATTGTTTTATTTTATGTATAATTTTTTTACCTTCACTTTCTGTCATTTTACACACATACATAACAATTTATTGTCCTGTCAAAGTAAGAGTTTAGAGTTGGTGATGTCACTTTCCTTCTCGTTAAGACTGGTTTAAGCTTGATTTATCCTTTCACCTGGCGCCGCATCACGCACCTCTGCTGACTGTGTGCGCACCTCATGAAACCGACGAGGCTTTTATACTTGCTGCGTTCGCCGTTGTGATATTCTTTAAAACAACAGGGGGCGCTCAAAAGAAACTGACCGTAAAGTAGACGGTAGAAGTAGAAAGTTTCCGGAACTACGTCATATCATTAATATCATTCAATATTTGTAAACTAATCATTTTTTGTATCTTTATAAATTATTTTAATGATTATAAAGATTTTTATAACCATTCAAGATTTTTTTTAATCAATCTTTAACGCATCACTTGTAATGTAATGTAATGTAATGTAATGTAATGTGTATTTATATAGCGCATTTATTGTGTATGGCCATACACCCAAAGCGCTTCACAATCATGAGGGGGGGTCTCTCCACACCACCACCAGTGTGCAGCTCCACTTGGATGATGCGACGGCAGCCACAGGACAACGGCGCCAGTGCGCTCACCACATACCAGCTATTGGTGGAGTGAAGAGACAGTGATAGAGCCAATTCGGTGGATGGGGATGATTAGGAGGCCATTATTTGTAAGTGCCGATTGAGGGACTTTGGCCAGGACACCGGGGTTACACCCCTACTCTTTACAAGAAGTGCCATGAGATTTTTAATGACCACAGAGAGTCAGGACCTCAGTTTAACGTCTCATCCGAAAGACGGCACCCACTGACAGTGTAGTGTCCCCTTCACTGGGGCATTAGGACTCACACAGCGCCCCCTACTGGCCTCTCTAACACCACTTCCAACAGCAACCTAGTTTTCCCATGTGGTCTCCCATCCAGGTACTAACCAGGCTCAGCCCTGCTTAGCTTCAGTGAGTAACCGGTCTTGGGCTGCAGGGTGACATGGCTGTGACTTGCTTTTGTTGATATCTTGGACAGTTTTACCTATTAAAATTAAATATTAATAACAACTGAACATGTGTTGCTCTACAATTATATATTTATTATGGCAAGAATAAAAAGCACACTTAAAAATACAGATGTTTTTTTTAGATTTAGCCCGCTCCACAATTCACACAGCACTGTCTGGCTAGTTTCTGTCCCCTTCTTATGCTAAAAAGGCAATAATGGTCCAACATTCCTGACCATTATCACCAATAAAGCCTAAAAACAGGGCATCAGTATACTGTAAAGCGATAGGTTCAGATATTCCTTTCCTGTTATCAAATTTGTTCCTTAATTATAGTTTAGTAACTATTAAATTGTTTTACATTTAAAACTGTAACGTATACATCAGTGTAAAATCTATGACTGGTGGAAAAACGTATTTCTGTATTGTGTAGCTGAGTCTCCACTTTTACCATGGCCTGTTTTGGCTTTAACAATCCCTCAGGTTTTTCCAAATTTCTTAACAAAAACTTTCCTCCTTTCCCACTGCTGTTGCTATTTCTAGCCAAGAATTATTGATCATCAGGTTATCTCTATGATCGCGGATCATAAAGGAGATGTGTGTACGGTTGTACCTGTTTCACACAAAATCTCTTCAAAGTGCTTCATATTCAACTCAAATCAAACGCAGCGCCGCATGAACTGTTCACCCTAGTCTCCAAAAAAAGGTGCGCACCCAAAACGAACCTCAGCAAACACAGCGATGATGTCACATTCTAATGGCGAGCCGTTTGTGTTTCATTTAGTGTGTTGTGTTTACCACGGTTTGTGTTTTCTGTCATTTTAAAATGTCACTTTATTTTCACTTTGTCACAGTTATTAAATCAGTGTGTTAGTGGGACAGTATAGGCTAACGTTACGTGTGTGTGTGTCAAACATTTTGGTGAATTACATTTGTTTGGGTTGGTTATACTGTATATTTGAAGGAAAGAGAAACTGTTGACTTTAGCGACGACGAGGCTCATTTAAACGGCAGAAGATGCATCTAACAACGAGGGGAAAATGCCTCACAGCAGTAGTTTTCCATCCTATTAGAGTACAGTCCAGGAGGTGGCGCTGATTGACAACAGTATTAGTTCAAAGATGATAAAAGCAGGTAAAATAGATTAAAACTATCATTTCAAAGCTGCCCAAATGTGACCGTTTACACGCATCAGCTGCCGACCGGAACTTCTTAGCATTCTCCTTGCGCATACACTCAAAGCATAATGGGTAATTTTGCGTTCTAGGAAAAAGGTCTATACTTCTGCGTCGAGTGATCGGCGTGACCCACAGTGCCTGCCTTGCGTGTAGCCATTGTCTGTGTGCTGTTTGTGTTGCTCTTCAATAACACTTCTGAAACACTAGCTGGCAGTAGGTGTTTATGTTGCTCTGTATTGAGTTTCTTCATGGGTCTTTTGTTTTTTCTGAACGCTACCTTAATTTACAATTAGCTCAAAAATCGCTCAATCAGAGGTGGGAACCGGTGGACGTGCAACAACTTTAATCTTTAAAAAACAGAAGTTTCTATCTGGAGCTCCTTAATGGGACTCCACACTTGTAAACACTCTGTCCAACAGGCTCGCGGCTCTCAGCACCGCCCACACTCATCACAGCTGCCAAGCCAACCAATCACAGAGCTTGCGCTATGCGTTGTTGCAATGTGTAGTTACATTTTCTGAGAGGTGCCTGTCAGCGCCGGCATCACAGCGAGGGCTATGCAAAGCATGCGCCGGACCATACGCGTGCACTTGACGCATAAGTATAAATCAGCCCTTACTGCAGTGACATCATCGTTTCAGATGAGCTGTAAATCAGCTGCGTCAGCCAATCAAAAGAGACGGTTGTCTCACCTTCACGAGAGTAAAGCTGCTGAATTATGTGTGATTTTAATTTCTGCATGTTTGTGTGTTTTGATCAGGCGTGGCGGAGCAGTTTGCTATCGCGGAGGCTAAACTTCGAGCCTGGTCTTCAGTGGACGGAGACGAATCTAATGACGATTCCTATGATGAAGATTTTCTACCTGCAAACGAGCCCGTTACACAGAGCACAGGTACACACACATGCGCACATTCATAAAACACGCACTCTAACAAATGCTGGGTTATTTACACACAAATAGGGTAAAATATGGACAAACCCAAACATTGGCTTAAATTTGGTCTTATAAATTTAAATTTAAAAAAAAATAACCCAGCAGTTGGTTTATTCAGAATTGGGTTGAAATAACCCAGTATTTTTAGAGTGCACTTTAAAATATGATCAACTAATGCTGGGTTATTTACTCCCAAGTTGACTAAAACATGGACAAACCCAAACATTGGCTTAAATTTGGTCTTATAAATTTAAATAAAAAAAAAAATTAACCCAGCAGTTGGTTTATTCAGAATTGGATTGAAATAACCCAATATTTTTAGAGTGCACTTTAAAATATGATCAACTAATGCTGGGTTATTTACTCCCAAGTTGACTAAAACATGGACAAACCCAAACATTGGGTTAAATTTGGTCTTATAAATTTAAATTTAAAAAAAAATTACCCAGCAGTTGGTTTATTCAGAATTGGGTTGAAATAACCCAGTATTTTTAGAGTGCACTTTAAAATATGATCAACTAATGCTGGGTTATTTACTCCCAAGTTGACTAAAACATGGACAAACCCAAACATTGGGTTAAATTTGGTCTTATAAATTTAAATTTAAAAAAAATAACCCATCAGTTGGTTTATTCAGAATTGGGTTGAAATAACCCAGTATTTTTAGAGTGCACTTTAAAATATGATCAACTAATGCTGGGTTATTTACACTCAAGTTGACTAAAACACAGGAAAACCCAAACTTTGGGTCAAATTTGGTCTTATAAATTTTATTTTTTAAAAATGAACCCAGCAGTTGGTTTATTCAGAATTGGATTGAAATAACCCAGCATTAGTTGATCATATTTTAAAGTGCACTCTAAAAATACTGGGTTATTTACACCCAAGTTGACTAAAACATGGGGAAACCCAAACATTGGGTCAAATTTTGTGTTATAAATTAATTTTTTTTAAATAACCCAGCAGTTGGTTTATTCAGAATTGGGTTAAAATAACCCAGTATTTTTAGAGTGCACTTTAAAGTATGATCACCTAATGCTGGGTTATTTACACCCAAGTTGACTAAAACACGGGAAAACCCAAACTTTGGGTCAAATTTGGTCTTATAAATTTTAATAAAAAATAAATAAATAACCCAGCAGTTGGTTTACTCAGAATTGGGTTGAAATAACCCAATATTTTTAGAGTGCACTTTAAAATATGATCAACTAATTCTGGGTTATTTACTCCCAAGTTGACTAAAACATGGACAAACCCAAACATTGGGTTAAATTTGGTCTTATAAAATTTATTTTTTTTAAATGAACTCAGCAGTTGGTTTATTCAGAATTGGGTTAATATAACCCAGTATTTTTACAGTGCACTTTAAAATATGATCAACTAATGCTGGGTTATTTACACCCAAGTTGACTCCAACATTGGGTTAAATTTGGTCTTATAAATTTAAATTTAAAAAATTTAACCCAGCAGTTGGTTTATTCAGAATTGGGTTGAAATAACCCAGTATTTTTAGAGCGCACTTTAAAATATAATCAACTAATGCTGGGTTATGTACACCCAAGTTGACTAAAACATGGGAAAACCGAAACTTTGGGTCAAATTTGGTCTTATAAATTTAAAGGGAAAAAAAAAATAACCCAGAAGTTGGTTTATTCAGAATTGGGTGTAAATAACCCAGTATTTTTAGAGTGCACTTTAAAATATGATCAACTAATTCTGGGTTATTTACACCCAAGTTGACTAAAACACGGGAAAACCCAAACTTTGGGTGAAATTTGGTCTTATAAATTTTATTTTTTTAAATGAAGGTCACTGGTTCGAGCCTCGGCTGGGTCAGTTGGTGTCTCTGTGTGGAGTTTGCATGTTCTCCCCGTGTTGGTGTGGGTTTCCTCCAGGTGCTCCGGTTTCCCAGTCAAAACACGTGGTATAGGTGAGGTGGGTAGGCTAAATTGTCCGTAGTGTATCTGTGTGTATGGGTGTTTCCCTGAGATGGGTTTCATCTGGAAGGGCATCCGCTGCGTTAAACATATGCTGGATAAGTTGGCGGTTCATTCTGCTGTGGTGACCCCAGATTAATAGAGGGACGAAGCCGAAAAGAAAATTAATGAATGAAGTCGAGATAATGGGCGGCACGGTGGCTCAGTGGTTAACTATTCCAGCATATGTTTTACACAACTGATGCCCTTCCAGCTGCAACCTAGTACTGGGAAACACCCAAACACACTCATTCACACACACATACACTACGGCCAATTTACTTCACCAATTCCTTTATAGCGCATGTGTTTGGACTGTGGGGGAAACCGGAGCATCTGGAGGAAACCCACACCAACACGGGGAGAACATGCAAACTCCACACAGAAATGCCAACTGACCCAGCCGGGACTCGAACCAGTGACCTTCTTGCTGAGGCTACAGTGCCTGCATTATCCTAAGGTCTGATATTTTGTACAGATTTTATTTTGCTTTGGAAATTATTCAAAAGACATGCAACTCACTGCCATCATGTCATTATTTACCATCTGTATGGGCTTTACTCTAAATGAATCCAACATCAGCATGAATATTGATCAATATCGGCATTTTTATTCCTCATGTTTGAGTCCACAGATATTGCAGCATCTCTGTATATTCTTTCTGTCTGGAGTCCCTTTGTGTCTTTTTCTCTCATTGTCAGAGTAAATGCAGACATTATTGTCCTAGTGCCCTACTTTCCTTCAGAAAACATCTCTCTCTCTCTCTCTCTCTCTCTCTCTCTCGGTTTGCTTTCTGCCGCTATTTGATCTCTGAGCATTCATTTCTCCTGCAAGTTTAATGTGTTCTGCAGAGAGAGAGAGAGAGAGAGAGAGAGAGAGAGAGAGAGAGAGAGAGAGAGAGAGAGAGAGAGAGAGAAGTGCTGTGTGTACAGATAAAGTGTGCAGCTTTACACCGTGTTTAACCACACTCTTTACTACACACTTACACTGACAATGACCTACTGAGAGACAAATGCCCTGCTGCAGAGCAACAGTCTGATTTAATTAATTAAGGAATGTAACTATATGGCTCAGTGGTTAGCACGATCGCCTCACAGCAAGAAGGTCGCTGGTTCGAGTCCCGGCTGTGTGGAGTTTGCTTGTTCTCCGCATGTTGGCGTGGGTTTCCTCCGGGTGCTCCGGTTTCCCCCACAGTCCAAACACATGCGCTATAGGGGAATTGATAAACTAAATTGGCCATAGTGTATGAGTGTGTGTTTGAATGAGTGTGTATGGGTGTTTCCCAGTACTGGGTTGCAGCTGAAAGGGCATCGGCTGTGCAAAACATATGCTGGATACACTCTCATTCACACACATACACTACGGACAATTTAGCCTACCCGATTCACCTATTCCACATGTGTTTGGACTGTGGGGGAAACCGGAGCACCTGGAGGAAACCCACGCTAACATGGGGAGAACATGCAAACTCCACACAGAAACGCCAACTGACCCAGCCGAGGCTCGAACCAGCTATCTTCTTGCTGTGAGGCGAACGTGCTGCCACACTGTGCCACCGTGCTGCCCTATATGTATATATATATGTATATGTGTATGTATGTATGTATAAATACTGTATATTATTGTCTTTTCTGTATCTATATATACAGAATAAATGTTTGTTTTTCTTATATATTTGACATTAATTCTTACCAGAAAATTAATTTAATCTTTTTGTTTGTTAATTATTGCACTTTAAATCACCTTTTCGTATGAAATGTGCTTTATAAATGAATAATTACATTTTAAGCTTACATAGAACACATTTATTTTGATCAATGCATAAAGCAAAAAAAAACAAATTTAGGTGTGGGGCGGCACGGGTAAACACTGTAGTCTCACAGCAAGAAGGTCGCTGGTTCGAGTCCCAGCTGGGCCAGTCGACATTTCTATGTGGAGTTTGCATGTTCTCTTCGTGTTGGTGTGGGTTTCCTCCGGGTGCTCCGGTTTCCCCCACAGTCCAAACACATGCGCTATTGGGGAATTGATGAACTAAATTGGCTGTAATGTGTGTTTGTGAATGATTGTGTATGGGTGTTTCCCAGTACTGGGTTGCAGCTGGAAGGACATCCGCTGTGTAAAACATATGCTGGAATAGTTGGTGGTTCATTCCACTGTAGGAACCTCTGAAAAAAAAAGGGACTAAGCCAAAGGAAAAGTGTTGGGGAAAATAAAGCTACTTCAAACATAAACAAACAACAATGTAAGAGAATAAGACTAATAAATGACTAAAATATATTAAAATAATTAAAACAGACACTCTTAATAAAGCAATAAACCCCATTAGGCTTTAGTTTACAGTGAAGTTATAACACCTACTGTAATGTAATGTGTATTTATATAGTGCATTTATCATGTATGGCCATACACCCAAAGCACTTCACAATCATGAGGGGGTCTCTCCACATCACCACCAGTGTGCTGCATCAACTTGGATGATACGACAGCAGCCACAGAGCAACGGCACCAGTGCGCTCACGACACACCAGCTATTGGTGGAGTGGAGAGACAGTGATAGAGCCAATTCAGTGGATGGGAAGGATTGGGAGGCCATGTTGGTTTAGGGCCGAGAGTGAATTTAGCCAGGACACCAGGGTTATACTCTTTACCAGAAGTGCCTTGGGATTATTAATGACCACTGAGAGTCAGGACCTTGGTTTAACGTCTCATCCGAAAGACGGTGTTCACTGACAGTATAGTGTCCTCTTTACTATACTGGGGCATTTGGATTTACACAGACTGCAGGTTGAGCACCCCCTGCTGGCCTCTCTAACACCACTTCCAACAGCAACCTAGTTTTCCCATGTGGTCTCCCATCAAGAGACTGACCAAACTCAGCCCTTAGTGAGTATCCGGTCTTGGGCTGCAGTATGTTGTTGGACACCCTTAACACACCCCTAAAACACTTTTAGCTTTTAAAAGTTTACAATAAACCACAGCTTTATGGGGTTTATTGCTTTTACATTATGGTTATTCTATTCATAGCATGTGTTCACAAAATAAGAATAGTATAAAGTAGTGCTGGGCAAAGATTAATCGTAATTAATCGGATCTAAAATAAATGTTGGTTTTGTGTGTTATATTTATTATGTGTCTGTGATACACAAACATAGAAACTAAACTATACAAACAATTTAGTTATATAGATATTTACATTTTTATATAATTTGTATCAAATGCATTAGGATTGGGCGATGTTGACCAATTTGGCATTGTACGATGTCTAATGTTAAACATCGCGATGGACGATGGCATAGGGGTAAAAAGTATTGAACACGTCACAATTCTTCTAAAGGTGCTGTTGACTTAAATTTTTTACCAGATGTTGGTAACAACCAATGAAATCTTTATATGCAAAGAAAACAATATTAATTAATTTACAAATGAAGTCGTGTAATAAACTGAAATGACGCAGGGAAAAAGTATTGAACACATGAAGAAAGGGAGGTGTAGTTCGGCAGTGAAAGCCCAGACAGCAGCTGAAATCTCTCAGTATTCTTCAGCAACCCTCTGCCCTTCCTCAGTGTAAATGAATATCAGCTGCTTCAGTCCAACATCTACATTAGCAGGAGGATGAAGATGAAACCAGGGTGGACATTTCAGCAAGACAATGATCCAAAACACAGCCAAGGAGACTCTCATATGCTTTCAGAGAAAGAAAATCAAGCTGTAGAATGGCCCAGCCAATCACCTGATGCGAATCCAATAGAAATTACACAATAAAGCTCAGATTTGATAGACGAGACCCACAGAACCATCAAGATTTTGACACTGTTGAAGTCTGTGAGAAACTCACACCCAAGTAATGCATGTGATGTAATTAATCATTCATTTTAAATACATTTTTGCCCACCACTATTTATTTTATTTAGTTAATTTAATTCTAACACTGGTATGGTCTCTCCTCAGACCTGTCCTCATACCCTCATTACCTGCGGGATCTCCTCCAGGCTCACCTACGGGGTCCAGGTGTGTGTGAGGCCGAGAGCGGCGTCGGTGCTGACCTTTCACCTCCTGTGGGGTCGCCGGGGTCGCCGTCTGACACGCTCTGCTCCAGCATGTGCAGTTTGGACGAAAGACACCCACTGCTGCGGGACATCGGGCGTCAGGGGGACTCACCAGCCGCAGATCTCACCGCTAAAATCCTCAGTGCTCTGCATGGAGGGGAGGAGCAACTGTTAGCACGCCTACACAGGGCGGGGCTTAGGCGAGGCCACTCCCCTTGTTGCTTGGAAACATATTCTGAGACATTTGAAGATGAAGACTCGCCTTATAAGGACTGTGGGGGCGGAGTCTGTCTCCCACCAGAATATTCGCCACGGAGAAAAGTGTCGGATGTCGCTTCATCTGGTGTCGTTTCACTCGACGAGGAAGACGTGGATGAGGAAGAGCGGGAGGAGCAGTGACGCATCTTTGTTTGACATCACGTGCATGTTTAATTTTGGACTCCACCCACTGATTTGCATTTTGCTCTGAGTGCAACTTTCACTCTCGAGGTTTGACCTTTAATCGTGTATTTGAGGTGGGAAAACGTTGACTTTGAATGCCAGACTGAATATTTCGTTCTCAGGCTAAACGAAAAAATGCATCTTGATCTTAAAATCTCCGCAAAAAGGAGGAACGTAAGACTTGGGTTTGGTGGTTTGACCTTTAAATGTGTAATTTTGTTATTGAGGTGGAAAACACTGGCTTTGAACGTGAGAGCGAATCTTTCATTCTCAGGCTAATCAAAAATGCATCTTGATGAACTTAAACGTGACGAACTGAAAACCAAACGTAGAATGTTTTACGATGGAAGAATGTAAGACTTGGTCTTTTTTATATATATATAAAGGTGGAAAAACAGTGTTCAATTGCAAAAGTGAATCGTTTGCCTTCGCGATTAGGATCATTTAATTTTTGGCGAATGAAAAACGAATTTACAAAGTTTTGCAGGGGAAAAAAAGGCATTTTACTCCAGGCGCAACTCTTGCTCTCGTGGTTTGACCTTTAATTGTGTAATTTTGTTATCGAGGTGGAAAACGCTGACTTTGAACATGAGAGCGAATCTTTCATTCTCAGGCTAATTAAAATGTATCTTAACTGCATCGAAAAATGCATTGAACTAAACACCAAACGTAGAATGTTTTACGATAGAAGAATGTAAGACTTGGGCCCAATCCCAATTCTACCCGTAAACCCTTCTCCGTACCCCTACCCTTCTTTATGCGCCTTCACGTGAAGGGGTAGGGGTGTCCCAATTCTCTTTAGCTTGATGGCAAAGGGGAAGGGGTAGATACCCCTTCAAACTGAGATTTTTCAGGACCACAGTTCTCATCGCACTGCACCGTAAGTAAGGAGATCCACAAATTAGTATTTTTTGTTATTATTATGAATTTTCACAACAAACAAGCACATGTTTTAATATATTCATAACGACGTTCATGTTTTACCGTCATGCTTTTAAAAAAGCTAAAATAAAAATCTCTAAATTTGGCTATCTATAATCCCTAATAATACCTCCTGTACAGCAGTGCCACAACATTCTGATACTTGATGACACTCGATACTCGAATGAGCTTTTTACAGTGTCTGCTATAATGTTAATGTTGTTTTCGTGTGTTTACATAGATGAATATGGCCACGGTGTAAATGCAAAGTACAGTTATGATTTTTTTGCCACGTTATATTGTTATTTATATTATATTGACTTCAGTGATTCCCTGACGATAAATACCAAAAAATAACACAACTGGAATAACTACAGCAGTCGCGATCGTGATCTCATATGTAGCAAGAGATCGCGATGACATATGATGACGTGTGCAGGTGTTGTAGTGCCGTCCCATTTCTTAGGGGTAAATTTTGGAGCCCTTCCCCATCACACTCCGTTTCAAGGGCCAAGGGGAAGGGGTACAAAAATAGAATTGGCAATGGGCTTTGGTCTAGAAAAACAGTGTTCAAATGCAAAAGTTTTGGCAAATAAAAATATCAATTTTCAAGATTTTTCAAAGGAAGGCTAATTTGCATTTTGCTCCGGGCGCAACTTTGACTCACGTGGTTTGACCTTTAATTCAGTATTTGAGGTGGGAAAACATGGACTCTACTTAATGCCAGACTTAATTTTGTTCCCAGGCTAAATTAAAAAATGCATCTTGATATAAAAGCTTTGGTTTGGCATTTGGTGGCGATTGTGTTATTGAGGTAAACATCGACTTTGAACACACTTTTGTACTTGGGATTACGAAAAAAAATCTTGACAAATTTACAAAGAGGAATGTAATGTTTGCTCTCATAGTTTGACCTTTCATAAAAAACTTGGGCATCGAACACAATTTTGTTAATTGTCTTGATAATCTTGCAAGATTTACAACAAAAGAATGTAATATTTGTTCTCACGGTTTGACTTTTAGTTCTTTATTTTCATTTTTAAGATTGGAAAATCCAACTTTCAACATAAGACTGAATCTTTCATTTTCAGGCTTACGAAAAAAAGTGCATTTTAATGAACTTTAAACAAATTATGAAGCTTCATGATGGTGTTGAGTCATGGGACTTTGGACACAAGCAAATCTTTTGTCCTCAGAATTACGAAAAAAAAAATCTGGGTGAACTTACAAGGTTTACAATGAAGAATGTAATATTTGCTCTCACGGTTTGACTTTTCGTTCTGTATTTTTATTTTTGCATAGGAAAATCTCAACTTTCAACACAAGACTGAATCTTTCGTTTCTGGGCTTACGAAAAATTATGAACTAAACTCCATTGTGAAACTTCAGAATTTGTTTTATGTCAAGGGAATTAGACTTTGAACACAAGCAGATCTTTTGTTCTCAGAATTACGAAAAAAATTTGGACGAACTTATAAGGTTTACAATGAGGAATGTAATATTTGCGCTCACGGTTTGACGCTTCAATATTGAGTTGGGAAAACTCGACTTTTGACACAAGACTGAATCTTTCGTTCTCAGGCTTATGAAAAAAAAGTGGATCTTAACGAACTGCAAAGTTTCACGATGGTGTTAAGTCGGAAACAGATTTTGAACAAAAGCAAATCTTTTGTTCTCGGAATTACGAAAAAATATCTGGAGCAACTTACAAGGTTTACAATGAAGAATGTAATATTTGCTCTCACGGTTTGACTTTTCGTTCTGTATTTTCATTATTGCGTTGGGAAATCTCAACTTTCAACACAACACTGAATCTTTCGTTCTTAGGCTTACGAAAAATGACGAACTAAACTCCATTGTGAAACTTCAGAATTTGTTTTATGTCAAGGAAAGTAGACTTTGAACACAAGCAAATCCTTTATTATCGAAATTACAAAAAAAATTTGGACGAACTTATAAGGTTTACAATGAGGAATGTAATATTTGCTCTCACGGTTTGACGCTTCATAATTGAGTTGGGAAAACTCTACTTTTGACACAAGA
Organism: Danio kyathit; assembly: GCA_903798195.1. Taxonomy (NCBI): domain Eukaryota; kingdom Metazoa; phylum Chordata; class Actinopteri; order Cypriniformes; family Danionidae; genus Danio; species Danio kyathit. The sequence goes on along the minus strand of LR812533.1, from coordinate 55,335,588 downwards.
CCGAATCTTTCGTTCTCAGGCTAATGAAAAAAAGTGGATCTTGACGAACTAAAAACGAACTATAAAGTTTCACGATGGTGTTAAGTTGGAAACAGATTTTGAACAAAAGCAAATCTTTTGTTCTCGGAATTACGAAAAAATATCTGGAGCAACTTACAAGGTTTACAATGAAGAATGTAATATTTGCTCTCACGGTTTGACTTTTCGTTCTGTATTTTCATTATTGCGTTGGGAAATCGCAACTTTCAACACAACACTGAATCTTTCGTTCTTGGGCTTACGAAAAATGACGAACTAAACTCCATTGTGAAACTTCAGAATTTGTTTTATGTCACGGGAATTAGACTTTGAACACACGGAGATCTTTTGTTATTAGAATTACGAAAAAAAGTTTGGACGAACTTATAAGGTTTACAATGAGGAATGTAATATTTGCTCTCACCGTTTGACGCATCATTATTGAATTGGGAAAGCTCTACTTTTGACGCAAGACCGAATCTTTGTTCTCAGCCTTACGAAAAAAAAGTGGATCTTGACGAACTAAAAACAAACTACAAAGTTTCACGATGGTGTTAAGTCGGAAATCTTTTGTTCTCAGAATTACGGAAAAATATCTGACGGACTTACAAGGTTTACAATGAAGAATGTAATATTTGCTCTCACGGTTTGACTTCGTTCTATATTTTCATTATTGCGTTGGAAAAACTTAACTTTCAACACAAGACTGAATCTTTCGTTCTCAGGCTTACAAAAAAAAGTGCATCTTGACGAACTTACAAACTTTCGCAAAAAGGAGGATGTAAGACTGACGTGGACCTAACTATCTCTGCATGTATTGCAAGTGCCGAACCGAACATGAAATGGTGAATGTTTGGATCTGGACATCCAGTTGTTTCGCACGGTTTGTGGATTTGGCTGTTGTGTAATCCTGCTCCTTATGTGACCTCAGGCCCCATTGCATTCTGGGTCTTGATCACATGACGCCTGTTCCCCGATTCCTGGTCGCATCTTTTGGGCATGGCTTTCTGAATACATCCAATTATCTGTCACCGTCGTTCATAAAGCGACGTGCGAATGCCGAATGTTTATACTGTGACAGAATGATGTATTTCAAAAACGTAGAATGCATAAGAATACTGACGATCAAGTTATTTATTTTGTTTTCTATTATCGTTATTATTGTTATGTTAACGATTTACATTAAGGTTTCAGTTGTTAGTTTAATTCTGCTTATTATTATGGTCAAACTTTACAATAAGGTTTCATTAGTTAATGTATTTACTAACATGAACTAATTATGAACAATATTTGTATAGCATTTAATAATGATAATTCAACATTAATGAATGCAGTATTAACAATAATGCTTGTTTACATTAGTTAATGCACCGTGAGTTAACATTAATAACGATAGACAACTGTATTTTCCATCACAGGCTGATTGTGGATACGTACCCCGTATGCATTTCAGGAGAGAACATATTATGTAGCCAGAGGTACGTATGGCTGCATTTCATCTTTAAAACGAACGCCACGGGGTGGTAGGACGCGTCGACAGCTTCTGTTTTTTTTTCCGGGATACCAGCTGACTGTATACCTCCATTTGGATGGCTTTTGCATTGTTACCAGTTTGCTTAGTAGCTCGCCATGTACGTCAGCAAACTTGAGACGCATAGAGGAGTTGACCATGACAGCGGGGAAAAAAACGTGGAAAAAAACAGGCAAGGGCTTTTCTTTTTCTTCATTGCTTTTGAAAACACTATCGTTTGGGTTTAGGGAAGGGGGTGACCGGCTAAATTGGTGCTTTGAAAACACTATCGGTTGTGTTTAGGGAAGCGGGTGATCAGGTCAATCTGTGCCTTCGAAAATGCTGTTGGTTGGGTTTAGGGAAGTGGGTGATTGGGTCAATCGGTGCTTTCAAAAAGACTGTCAATTGGGTTTAGGTTAAGGAGGTGATCGGCTTAAACGGTGCTTTCGAAAACACTGTCGGTTGGGTTTAGGAACAGGGGTGATCGACTCAATCGGTCCTTTCGAAAACACTATCGGTTGGGTTTAGGAACGGGGGTGATCGACTCAATCGGTGCTTCGAAAACACTATCGCTTGGGTTTAAAGAAGGGGTGATCGACTCAATCGGTGCTTTCGAAAACACTATCGGTTGGGTTTAGGAACAGGGGTGATCGACTCAATCGGTGCTTTCGAAAACACTATCGGTTGGGTTTAGGAACGGGGGTGATCGACTCAAGCGGTGCTTTCGAAAACACTATCGGTTGGGTTTAGGAACGGGGGTGATCGACTCAAGCGGTGCTTTCGAAAACACTATCGGTTGGGTTTAGGAACGGGGGTGATCGACTCAATCGGTGCTTCGAAAACACTATCGGTTGGGTTTAAAGAAGGGGTGATCGACTCAATCGGTGCTTTCGAAAACACTATCGGTTGGGTTTAGGGAAGAGGGTGATCGACTCAATCGGTGCTTCGAAAACACTGTCGGTTGGGTTTAGGAACGGGGGTGATCGACTCAATTGGTGCTTTCAAAAACTATCGGTTGGGTTTAGGGAAGAGGGTGATCGACTCAATCAGTGCTTTCGAAAACACTATCGGTTGGGTTTAGGAACGGGGGTGATCGACTCAATTGGTGCTTTCAAAAACTATCGGTTGGGTTTAGGGAAGGGGGTGATCGACTCAATCGGTGCTTTCGAAAACGCAATCGGTTGGGTTTAGGGAAAAAGTTGATCGGGTCAATCGGTGCTTTAAGAAACACTATCGGTTGGGTTTAGGGAAGGGGCGATCGGCTCAATCTGTGCTTTTGAAAACACTATTGGTTGGGTTTAGGGAAGAGTGTGATCGACTCAATTTGTGCTTTTGAAAACACTATCGGTTGGGTTTAGGGAAGAGGGTGATCGACTCAATCAGTGCTTTCGAAAACACTATCGGTTGGGTTTAGGGAAGAGGGTGATCTGCTCAATCGGTGCTTTGAAAAACACTCTCGGTTGGGTTTAGGGAAGAGGGCGACCGACTCAATCTGTGCTTTTGAAAACACTATCGGTTGGGTTTAAGGAAGCGGGTGATCAGCTCAATCTGTGATTTTGAAAAACACAATCAGTTGGGTTTAGGGAAGGGGTGATCGACTCAATAGGTGCTTTCGAAAACACTGTCGGTTGTGTTTAGGGAAGGGGTTATTGGCTCAATAGGTGCTTTCGAAAACACTATCGGTTGGGTTTAGGGAAAAGTGCGATCGACTCAATTTGTGCTTTTGAAAACTATCGGTTGGGTTTAGGAACAGGGGTGATCGACTCAATCAGTGCTTTCGAAAACACTATTGGTTGGGTTTAGGGAAGGGGGTGATCGACTCAATTTGTGCTTTTGAAAACACTATCGGTTGGGTTTAGGAAAGGGGATGATCGACTCAATTGGTGCTTTCGAAAACGCTATCGGTTGGGTTTAGGGAACGAGGAGGGTGGGTCATTCGATCGGTCAGTCAGTTGACAGTGGCCTTTGGTGGATTTACGTGAGAACAGCAGGCACTAATGGCACTCGCGAGAGAAATTTGAGGTCTGAAAAAGCATACACAGCACCTCTGGTGGATTCGTGAAAACAAAAACTGCAAAAAAAAGCGTACCTCCTGGGACGTATTTGGTGCTCTCCAGTAATGTATATAGGGGAACGTATCCATATTGAGCCTGGGTTAGTATTTTCATTAACTAACATAAATACTGTAATAAAGGTATTGTCGTTATTTATTACATGCTTTATCTAACACAACCTTATTGTAAGTGTTACCATTATTATTATTATTATTACTATTATTATTATTACTATTGTTATGAATTACTATCAAGTGGAATGTTTGGTTCTGTTTAAAAGCATTAGTGTCTTAAGACGAACACAATGAATGTTTGGGATCTGATCCAGTGTTGTTGAATCGTGATTATCCGTGCCGTTTGAAGGACTTTGGGAGAGTTGCTCTATTTTTGTACTGTGTTTTTTTGCGGTGAATAAGTGAGTAACGCTGTGGTTTGTTCACAAGATGCTTGTTTATTGCTTTCTCTCTTTCTTTCTCTCTTGATTTCTCTGTCTCTGAATTATCACTGTGTGATATTGTCTACATCAGGAAACAAAAAACTAAACGACCAATGTGAAAAGGAAACAAAAGGCTCTTTCTCTTTATTTGTCTGTACTTTAGTGTCTGTCCTCGTTTTGTTGGGTAAATGTCAAGCGCTCGCTCTTTTCTATGAGAGCCACTTTTATTCTCCATCTTTCTCTTGTTACCATGGAGACCTATGATTCACTAGAAATGATGGGTGTGTCAATCAGACCAATTTGACAATCTAATTAGCATAAACACACACAGGCACACTCGCATACATGCATATAAAACACACAACACACACACAATTTATAAACACAATCACACACCAACACACACAGTTATACATACACAACTTATAAACACAATCACACACAACACTAACACACACAATAGCATGATACACAATCACACACAATAGCATGATACAAACACACACACAATAGCATGATACAAACATTGCACACAACACTAACACACTCTCACATACATGCATACACACAAACACACACAACACAAGCAATGCACACAACACTAACAGACTCTCACGTACATACACAACAAACACACACTTACACAACACAAACAATGCACACAACACCAACACACGCACATACACAACAAAAACACACTTACACTACACTAACTGTAACCAAGGATAGGACGTTGACAACAGGATGCGGATCCACATGCAGGTTTATTTAAAGAGATGGTCAGGCAAGCAATGATCAATACAGGAGCAAACAGTCTTATGAGGGAAATCCAGAATCGTAATCAATAAAGCAGGCAGATGGTCACAAGGATGGCAGCAGACACGGAGAAACAGATAACTAGGCAAAGGTCAAAACACGGCAAAGACAAGACAAGGGAACGCTTTGTAATGAAGCTGTAAACAGGCAACAAGACTAAGCCCCTATTGTGTCTTTGAGTGCTGACTTTATAGTGCAATGAATCAGTCCTGAGTGGCTTCAGCTGTGCCAGTCTAATCAGTGGAGACGAGCAGGTGAGTGTGTGTTTGTGGCCTGACTGGGTATTGTAGTCCATTTCTCAGCAGATTAGTAGTTCTATGTGTTTGTGCAAGTTTACCAGCGATCTATGGAGAGAGGATCGCTGTGAACATGACAGAGCCCCCCCTCTAAGGAGCGGATTCCAGACGCTCCTAACACAGTTCAGGCGGGAGGTGGAGCGCAGGTAGAACAGGGGGAGGGATGGAGGGCCAGGGCCATGCAGCGGAGGTATACCTGGAGCGTGGAGTTGTAGAGGACCTGGAGCGTGGGGCTGCGGAGGGCCTGGAGCGTGGGGCTGGAGCTGCGTAAGGCCTGAAGAGTGAAGCTGCTGAAGGCCTGGAGTATGGAGCTGAAGTTGGTCTGGGGGCTTAGGTTCAGCAGGCACAGGCAGTTCATATAACCCCCATGGGTCAGGAGGCTTTGGTTCAAGGGGCACTGGCAGTTCATTAAACTCCAGTGGGTCAGGAGGCTTGGGTTCAGGAGATACAGGCAGTTCATTTAACCCCAGTGGGTCTGGAGGTTTGGGTTCAGGAGACACTGGCAGTTCATTAAACTCCAGTGGGTCAGGAGGCTTGGGTTCAGGAGACACTGGCAGTTCATTAAACTCCAGTGGGTCAGGAGGCTTGGGTTCAGGAGATACTGGCAGTTCATTAAACTCCAGTGGGTCAGGAGGTTTGGGTTCAGGAGATACTGGCAGTTCATTAAACTCCAGTGGGTCAGGAGGTTTGGGTTCAGGAGATACTGGCAGTTCATTAAACTCCAGTGGGTCAGAAGGCTTAGGTTCAGGAGTCATTGGCAGTTTATTCAACCCCAGTGGGTCAGGAGGCTCAGGTTCAGGAGTCATTGGCAGTTCCTTAAACCCCAGTGGATCAGGAGGCTTAGGTTCAGGAGTCACTAGCGGTTCATTCAACCCCAGTGGGTCAGGAGGCTTAGGTTCAGGAGTCACTGGCAGTTCTTTAAACCCCAGTGGGTCAGGAGGCTTAGGCGGCGGCGGCCATTCAGGAAGCTCAGGCGGCGATGGCCATTCAGGAAGCTCATGCGGCGGCGGCCATTCAGGAAGCTCAGGCGGCGGCGGCCATTCAGGAAGCTCAGGCGGCCATTCAGGAAGCTCAGGCGGCCATTCAGGAAGCTCAGGCGGCCATTCAGGAAGCTCAGGCGGCCATTCAGGAAGCTCAGGCGGTGGCGGCCATTCGGGAAGTTCAGGCGGCAGTGGCCATTCGGGAAGCTCAAGAAGATCTGGAGCCCTTGGCCATTCAGGGAATTCAGGCGGATCTGGCGCCCTTGGGCATTCGGGGAATTCAGGAGGATCTGGCGCCCCTGGCCATTCGGGGAATTTGAGAGGATCTGGCGCCCCTGGCCATTCGGGGGATTCGAGAGGATCTGGCGCCCCTGGCCATTCGGGAGATTCGAGAGGATCTGGCGCCCTCTCCAGGGACTCAGGAAGGGGGTCTGGCAACTCTGGAGGATCTGGCAACTCTGGAGGATCAGGCAGTGACTGAGGATCTGGCAACTCTGGAGGATCAGGCAGTGACTGAGGATCTGGCAACTCTGGAGGATCAGGCAGTGACTGAGGATCTGGCAACTCTGGAGGATCAGGCAGTGACTGAGGATCTGGCAACTCTGCAGGATCAGGCAGTGACTGAGGATCTGGCAACTCTGGAGGATCAGGCAGTGACTGAGGATCTGGCAACTCTGGAGGATCAGGCAGTGACTGAGGATCTGGCAACTCTGGAGGATCAGGCAGTGACTGAGGATCTGGCAACTCTGGAGGATCAGGCAGTGACTGAGGATCTGGCAACTCTGGAGGATCAGGCAGTGACTGAGGATCTGGCAACTCTGGAGGATCAGGCAGTGACTGAGGATCTGGCAACTCTGGAGGATCAGGCAGTGACTGAGGATCTGGCAACTCTGGAGGATCAGGCAGTGACTGAGGATCTGGCAACTCTGGAGGATCAGGCAGTGACTGAGGATCTGGCAACTCTGGAGGTGGCGGTGGCAGCTCTGGCAGTAACAGCTCTGGTGGTGGCAGCAGCTCTGGCAACTCAGGTGGTGGTGGCCATTCTGGTGGCTCAGGTGATGGCATTTCAGAAACAGGAACTTGGACAGGCACTACGGCAGGAACAGACTCGGAACAGGAAACCATCTTCTGAGCTATAGGCAGATTGGCGCTTACCCATGCGTGAGCTGGAGGGCTGGTTGTGGCCATCTTGTGAGCTGGAGGACTGGAGGCGGCCATTTTGTGAATTGGCAGACTGAAGGTGGCCATCTTGTGAGCTTGAGGACTAGAGGTGGCCATTTTGTGAACTGGCAGAGTGGTGGCAGCCATCTTGTAAGCTGGAGGACTTGAGGAGGCCATCTTGTGCTTGACTGGACTGGTGGCAGCCATCTTGTTAGCTGGAGGACTTGAGGAGGCCATCTTGTGCTTGACTGGACTGGTGGCAGCCATCTTGTTAGCTGGAGGACTAGAGGCGGCCATTTTGTGAACTGGAGGACTGGATTGGGCAGTAAGCCCCGTCGCCAGCGGGTCTTGCTGTTTATTGCCCCCCTCCAAAAAACATTTAGGGGTCTCCTCCACCTCGCCTACAGTGAAGGGGGACCCACTCATTTGCAATGCCAAATCGATGTAATATTTCAAAGTCCAGTGAGGGTTATGCAGTGGCATGGTGGAATACAGTGGCTCAGAAAGACCTCCACGAAAAAATATCATTAGACATAACTCACTTAGGGATGTTAGGTGTGCCAGTTCAATGAAATCCTCCACGTACTCCTCAATAGATCGTGCTTCCTGCTGCAGACGCATGATTTCAATACCCGCTGGATCCATGTTTGGCTGAGTCTTCTGTAACCAAGGATAGGACGTTGACAACAGGATGCGGATCCACATGCAGGTTTATTTAAAGAGATGGTCAGGCAAGCAATGATCAATACAGGAGCAAACAGTCTTATGAGGGAAATCCAGAATCGTAATCAATAAAGCAGGCAGATGGTCACAAGGATGGCAGCAGACACGGAGAAACAGATAACTAGGCAAAGGTCAAAACACGGCAAAGACAAGACAAGGGAACGCTTTGTAATGAAGCTGTAAACAGGCAACAAGACTAAGCCCCTATTGTGTCTTTGAGTGCTGACTTTATAGTGCAATGAATCAGTCCTGAGTGGCTTCAGCTGTGCCAGTCTAATCAGTGGAGACGAGCAGGTGAGTGTGTGTTTGTGGCCTGACTGGGTATTGTAGTCCATTTCTCAGCAGATTAGTAGTTCTATGTGTTTGTGCAAGTTTACCAGCGATCTATGGAGAGAGGATCGCTGTGATCATGACACTAACAGACTCTCACATAGATTCACAACACAAACACGCTCACACAACACAAACAGTGCACAGGTACACAATCACACACAACAAACAGTGCATACAACATTAACACTCACATACGCACACATTTACACTAATTATTTACACTGTAATTTTCATTTTAAGTGTGAACTCTCCCTTTAAATCATGTTCATATGCATAATATTATATAAACAGAAGTGTGTATGGTGTGTGTTTGAGCATCCTCTGGTCTCCGCAGGACTCTGTTATGTAACACACTGATCTCGCTTCGCCAGCAGGCTCTTACAGTCTGATTATGAATCATTTCTTGGACTGCATTTCAAACACAACAAGTGTCTCGCTGTTTTTTCTCTCTCATTTCATCCGTCATTTCACCTCCAAACTTTCTGATCCCACTCTTTTCTGCACGTCCTTCTGTCTCTCTCTCTCTCTCTACACCAAAATCAGCTCAGTTTTTAAGGTTAAACGCTATAAAAAGCGACTGAACTTTGTGTCACGATGCGCTCTGATTGGCCGGATGCTGCCCGTTGTGATGTCCATCTGATCGGCCAATCACGCCGATGCACTGATGGCCTCTTTCTGAGGCAGGGTTGCCAAGTGTGTGGTTTTCACACAGAAATGGGTTACTTTTAACTGCTTGTCATGGGTGTTTTTTCATTCTGTAAGCTGAAGATTTTATGTATTAAATTAGTTGTATTTATAGTCCCTAGCATAAATAAGTACACCCCTCACAGATCTTTCTTGTAATTGTATATTTTCTAAAGGCGAATTACCGGTTTGTAAACATTCAGGATGCGCACGCAGTGAGGTTGCAGAAAAAACCCGGGAGTGCTAGCATTTATAGTGAGGGAATGACATCCGATGCGAGTTTGTTATTGTCTTAGAAATACGTTACATTGATTACATACTATATATATTATTTACATAATGCTTTCAGCGTATTAGAACAGCTTGTCACCCAGTGATAAGCACAATTATTCGGCAAAATTAACGTTAAAGTGAGCGGCGTTCGTCTGACAGGTCCATTTGCGATAGCAACCTCCCAATGGATATTGGATAAGACGAAATGACCAAGCATCCAGCCTGAAATACACAACTATCTCATTAAAACTCCAAGTGCTTTCACAAGAGAGAAGTTAAAGGCCTACAAGTCTGTGGATGCCTACAATGTTGTTCTGTGTGGTCATGTGCAAGAAATAATGTTCCATGATTACCAGATGCAGAACAATGTAGTGCTAAAAACTGAGGATCTCCCGAGCCAAACACAAGGAAAGAAGACGGAGCTAAACAAGGCTTGGATAATCATCAACAAGCAAAACAACTGCATTCTGACAGCGAACTGCGCCTGTACGGCAGGGTATGTGAACTTACACTTTTATATTTCATTCTAAGTATTCAGAATCCGCAGTTTATTTCACCACATTTAGCTGCTTTTGCTGCAATCATAAATGAGTAATGTGTGTGATTCAGCATAACGTGAACTTACCTGATATAACATGAGAACTGCAGAGTCCAGCATTTTAAATTAGGTCCTCACTCCATTCAGCTCTTATGATGGCTGTTAGCCAAAGACGTCTGTGGTTGGCATTATAAGCAGTGTGGTGTACGGTAAAAGAGAAGTTTTCTATTTTTGGACTCTATTTTGGCATCCTACGGCACAAGACGACATGTTTGCTATTGCAACCGGTCTCTTTTTGCAACCGGTATGTGTGGTTGAACTTGTGTGACGTATGTTGGTGATTCCCCTATAGGAAGCTTTACAATAATATGTTTGTGCATATACATTAGATTAGTCAGTACCAAAAGACAAAACTGAATCTAATCTAACAAATAAGATTAAGATCACAGTCCAAAAAAAAAAAAAAATCTTAAATAGAATTATAATAAAGAGGAAAAATCAAGAGAAACATACAAAAATATAACATTTAGTTGACATTGTGTAGTTTGGAATTTTTTTTTTGCAATCAATTTAAGTGTGTTATCTTTCTATTTGTAAAGATGTTTGGTGACTAAACTCTTATTTTAACGAACGTAACTTTTAATAAAACTTTTAATATTGTTTAAATTCACCAAAATATATTGCCTATATTTACTGAGAAGTTGATACTTTTTTTGTATGTATATATATATATATGTATATCTATATGGGTATATATATATATATATATATATATATATATATATATATATATATATATATATAACCCCGCCGGTCCTACTTCACCCAACCCGCTCCGAGCTGAGATCGAACCGGCAACCTTACGCATGGGAGTCGGTTGCTCTAACAAGGAGGCTAAAGACCATGGCCTCTAGCGTCTGTCGCTAGAGCACTTTTGGAGGTCAGAGGACTGAGGTTTACCTGCACAGCACTTCACTAGCTGGCCTCCGTTACATATATATATATATATATATATATATATATATATATATATATATATATATATATATATATATACAGTTAAAGTCAGAATTATTAGCCCCCCTTTGATTTTTTTTTTTATTTTTTTTTTAAATATTTCCCAAATGATGTTTAACAGAGCAAGGAAATTTTCACAGCATGTCTGATAATATTTTTTCTTCTGGAGAAAGTCTTATTTGTTTTATTTCGGCTAGAATAAAAGCAGTTTTAAATTTTTTAAAACCATTTTAAGGTCAATATTATTAGCCCCTTTAAGCTATTTTCCCCCCATAGTCTACAGAACAAACCATCATTATACAATAACTTGCCTAATTACCCTAACCTGCCTAGTTAACCTTATCAAAACATAATAACCGGTTATGATTATTACTGAACCGATACTGAATTGGTCGCGTCGCACCGAAGAAACAATTAATTTTGACACCCCTACTAATAATTACATTACTTTCACAGTAAAATACTGTATGTAAATTCACAACAAATTATTGTGAGGTAGTTAACAGTAATTTACGGTGATTTCAATACATTAAATTACTGTGAAATTACAGCCATATAGTGTAACTTAGCACAGTAGACAGTAAAGTCCATTACTGTGATTTCACAGTATTATCTTGTAGAATTAACAATATTTTACTGTGAAGCAGGCTTTCCTCGACTAGTCATTCTGGCATTTACCCTGACTTTGAAATCACTTAGGGTGTTTAACAGTGTTTGGTTTTATGAATTAATTACTTTTGTCCAGTTTGTTACATTTTTGGTTAAGCACAAAGTTATGTTCATTAAAAATTATTTCCTATTTCCATGTTAACCTTATAAAACTAAATAAAGGTGCAGTGCACCCAAAAAGGAAAATCTACTATGACATTCATGTCGTTTCAAAACAGGAGGATTTTCATTCAAGTTATTTTTGAAGATGGAACCAAATTGTTAAACCAATAGCATTCTGTTTTATCTAAATATCAAAAAAGTGCCAATACTAGTGTTGTAAACAAGTAAATGATTGAAAGAGAGAAGAGAACCCAGTGCAGGAGACTCGAAACAAGCAGAATTCCTTTTATGAGACGTGTTGGTTAATCTGCAGTCATACAGCATCTTCAAGAAGTCCATGTGTCTGCAGGAGCCTATTGGAGGTCTGCACTCTGCTAGTTTTATCACAAGTCTGATTTGAGACAAAGATGTCCTGTCTGTAATGTCTTCTTAGGAGGAGGGGAGATGGCTAAACAAAGCATGAAAATTCAGCGTTGAAGTCAGCATGATAACCGGCATGTAGGTGCTAGAAAACCTGCCGAGCTACTGTCCACACAAGTTGATCAACAAAGGGGGTTTCTTTGGCCTGAAAGTATCACCCGAAGACCAAGAAAGAGTACTTAAAAGTCTGCCTGTAGCATTTGCATCAGTGTGGCCCAGCCAGTAGTCAGAAAGACAAAGGTTAAATGTCCCGCATGGCAGAGATGTTCGTGAAATTATACAATTAAAAACCAAAGTATATGACTTTTCAGTTATATGTAGATTATTGTTCATTTGTTTCACCAGCCTGTCTGAAAACCTGCGCCGACCAGCTGGCTCCTATTTTCACACAGATCTTCAACAGATCACTGGAACAGCGCAAAGTTCCATCCTGCTTCAAATGCTCCACCATCATCCCAATAGCAAAGAAACCAAAGATCACAGGACTCAATGACTACAGACCTGTTGCCCTAACATCTGTGGCCATGAAGTCATTCGAAAGACTGGTGCTAGCATATCTGAAGGACATCACTGGACCTTTGCTGGACCCCCTGCAGTTTGCCTATAGAGCAAACCGGTCTGTGGATGATGCAGTCAACATGGGACTGCATTATACCCTACAACATCTGGACAAACCAGGGAACTACGCAAGGATACTGTTTGTGGACTTCAGTTCTGCCTTTAACACCATCGTCCCATCACTGCTCGAGTACAAACTGACCCAGCTGTCTGTCCCTAGCTCTATCTGTCAATGGATCACCAGCTTTCTGACAGATAGACAACAGCTAGTCAGAATGGGCAAAGTCACATCCAACAGCCGCACCATCAGCACTGGTGCCCCACAGGGATGTGTTCTCTCCCCCCTGCTCTTCTCCCTGTACACCAACGACTGCACCGCAAAAGACCCCTCCATAAGCTCTTGAAGTTTGCGGATGACACTACTGTTATCGGCCTCATCCGGAACGGTGACGAGTCTGCATACAGACAGGAGGTGGAGCGGCTGGCTTTATGGTGCAGATACAACAACCTGGAGCTGAACACGCTCAAAACAGTGGAGATGATAGTGGACTTTAGGAGAAACCCCCCTGCACTCCCCCCACTCACCATCATGAACAGCACTGTAGCGGCAGTAGAGTCATTCAGGTTCCTGGGCACCACCATCTCTCAGGATCTGAAGTGGGACATTCACATAGACTCTATTGTGAAGAAAGCCCAGCAGAGACTGTACTTCCTTCGTCAGCTGAGAAAGTTCAACCTGCCACAGGAGCTGCTCGTACAGTTCTACTCAGCTGTCATCCAATCCATCCTCTGCACTTCAATCACCGTCTGGTTCAGCTCAGCTGCCAAACTGACCTCCGTAGACTACAGCGAATAGTCCGGACTGCTGAACGAATCACTGGCACTGCCCTTCCTACACTTCAAGAACTGTACTCTTCCAGAGTGAGTAAAAGGGCTCGCAAAATCACTCTGGACGCCTCACACCCAGCACACTACCTGTTCCAACTGTTACCGTCTGGTCGACGCTACAGAGCACCAAGGACAAAAACAGCCAGACACAGGAAAAGTTTCTTTCCTCAGGCCATCTACCTCATGAACAGTGAAATATTCCCCTACTGGGCAATAAACGAGCAATACTTTCTCATACGCACTTGTACACAGCACCTTATAACAATATACAATGCAATACTTTCTCCATTCGCATTGGTACACAGCACCTTATAACCTGTATATTTACAACAAATCTGTACATACAACTCAACATTCAGATCTTTTTGACTAACTGCATCTCTGTTTAATGTTTATCGCCTTTTTCTTTTCTCATATTTAATTTTGTGTTGTCACTTTATGTACACTGGAAGCTTCTGTTGCCAAAACAAATTCCTTGTGTGTGTGAAGCACACTTGGCAATAAAACTGATTCTGATTCTGATTCTGAAAAGTCACTATCCAACAAAATTATACAGCGTGGAAGAGCCAAGATAACATTTTATTTAGGAAAACCCGAGTTATTTATGGAGTAATGTTCATTTTTGGGTGAACTATTACTTTATGATAGGATTTATAGTCTAATATACAGATATTTTCAAAGAAGAAACCATACAGAATGCATACAGTGATGTCAAATATGTATTTTACCAATAATACATATTTGAGTTTTGATATTATGTGGGTAGTTTTGATTGGCCATTGGGCTAGTTTTACTGTGAAAACTTGGCAACCCAGGTTGTGCGGACACTTTCCTGCAGCCAGAGACGACTTTCAGAGCCTATTAATAGACGCGCACTGACCTCCTCTCTAAAAGCAGCCGTCAGGACGTCATTAGGTGACACAGAGATGTCGTGTGTGTGTTAATTTTAGGGTTGGAGTGTGTTAAACATGCATTTGTCTCTGTCTTAATTAGAAGTGTTCACAGGCCTCAAAGGTTTTGTTCTGGAAACGACACTCGCAGGGGACCAGAGCTCAGCCGGCTCTTAATTAGACACTTTTCATTCCCTCAAGAGGAAATACACACACACACACACACACACACACACACAGACACATATATGCTCACTCTCTCACATACACAACACACACACACAAAACACAAAGTAGTGCTGGGCAAAAAATAATCCAAACTAAACGATTGTTTAGGCCGTTTAGGTGTGTGTACTGTGTATATTTATTATGTATAAATGAATACACACATGCATACAGTATACACTACCTGACAAAAGTCTTGTGGCGTATCCAAGTTTTAGGAGCAACAAATATTAACTGGACTTCTAGTTGATCATTTGGTATCAGAAGTGTCTTAAATGAAAGGCAAAGGCCTCTAGATTACACTTATTTGACCACAATAAGATATGATCAGGCCTTGATTTTGACTGATTTCATTAGGACAGTAAGGTCTGACTTTGCTTAGACAAAAGTCTTGTCACTGAACAGAAATAATGTCCAGTATAGAATATGAAGTCATGCTGCAGTGGAAACAGAATGAATATTGTGTCTGACTCCATCATGAGCTTGGAGGACTGCATCATACATCTCTGCAATGACTCAAATCACGCATTAATAAAGTCATCTGGAATGGCAGAGAAAGCGTTCTTGCAGGACTCCCAGAGTTCATCAAGATTCTTTGTGTTCATCTTCAACGCCTCCTCCATCTTACCCCAGACATGCTCAATAATGTTCATCTCTGGTGACTGGGCTGGCCAATCCTGGAGCACCTTGACCTTCTTTGCTTTCAGGAGCTTTGATGTGGAGGCTGAAGTATGAGAAGGAGCGCTATCCTGCTGGAGAATTGTCCCTCTCCTGTGGTTTGTAATGTAATGGGCAGCAGAAATGTCTTGATACCTCAGGCTGTTGATGTTGATCATCCACTCTGCAGATCTCTCGCACGCCCCCATACTGAATGTAACCCCAAACCATGATTTTTTCTTTCAGCAAACGGGTTCCAGTAGGTCTTCTGCAGTATTTGTGATGATTGAGATGCAGCTCAACAGATGATTCATCAGAAAAATCCACCTTCTGCCACTTTTACAAGTGATCAACTAGAAGTCAAGTTATTATTTGTTGCTCTTACAACTGGGATCCATGACAAGACTTTTGTCAGGTAGTGTATATGAGAAAATGCTTTTTTTATATATAAATAAAATGTGTATATGATACAAATCATATGTACATTTAAATATCTGGTATCACTTTATTTTGATGGTCCCTTTAACACATTTTGTTGAATTTAAGTTACATTGCATCTACATGCCAACTAATTCTCATTAGATTATACGTAGACTGTTAGGGTTGGGGTTAGTGTAAGTTGACATGTACTTGCAAATTTTCTTCTAGTCAGTTAAATGTCTGTTGAAGGAGCAGTATCAGCAGATATTAAATAGACAGTCTACTAATACTAATTGGCATGTAGTTGCAATGCAACTTTTAGTCAACAAAATGTGCAATTGTTTTGCACACACACTCATTCACATAAACGCACACAATTATGGACAAACACACTTACACACTAATAATATTAACCTTTGTAGTTTTTACATTCATATCTAAATTAAATATACAATATTTACGTTTATATATAGTTAATTTATTCCACACAAACACAAAAATATTCTCCAGAATAAAAATATATATTATGGGAATACTGCAAGGTTATAATAGTTTACCAAAATGATCGGAAAAAACGAAAACTAACATTTTTAATAAATTTCATTAACTAAAATAAAAACGAGAGTTTTTAAAAAAAACTAGAACTAACTAAAACTGCATTGTGTACTTACAAAACTGACTGAAACTAACTAAAATTATAGCAAAAACGTCTTTAGTTTTCGTATTTGTGAATGTATTTAATAGATAATCTTACTGTACGCCTTTTAGACGTAAATCTGCGCTGCTAGCTTTACGCCAGGTGTTTGACCTGTACATTTGAAATGATTTGCGTCTCCAGTAAGCACTCTTATCCACAAACTACTTACTTTTTTTTGCCTGATACCCCAATCTGACTCAAAATAAACCAATAGACGAATTACCATGTTTGCAAATATTCAGGATGCACGCGCAGTAAGGTTGCAGAAAAAAAAAAAACTGGAGCACTAGCATTTATAGTGAGAGAATGACATCCGATGTGGTACAGAGTTTGTTGTTGTCTTTTATATAATATGTAATCAATATAACTTATTTCTATTATTTACATAATTTATTATAACAGCTTGTCACCCAGTGATAAGCACAGTGACTCGGCAAAATTAATGTTAAAGTGAGCGGCGTTCGTCTGTGAGGTCCATTTGCGATAGCACCCTCCCAATGGATATTGGATAAGATGAAATGGCCAAGCATCCAGCCCCAAATACACAACTATCTCATTGAAACTGCAAGTGATTTTACAAGAGAGAAGTTAAAGGCCTACAAGTCTTTGGATGCCTACAATGTTGTTCTGTGTGGTCATGTGCAAGAAATAATGTTCCATGATTACCAGACTCAAAACTATGTAGTGCTAAAAACCGAGGTTCTGCCGAGCCAAAGACAAGGAAAGAAGACGGAGCTAAACAAGGACTGGGTAATCATCAACAAGCAAAACAACCAGCCTGATCTCACGAGGAAACGTAAGTATTTGACGTTTTATCATTTTAGTGGCTAATTCGTACGAATTCGTACGAGTTCAGTCGTACGAAAAAGTACGATTTTAAAAAGGAGGCGTGGCACCCAACCCCACCCCTAACCCCAACCGCCATTGGGTGATGGGCAAATCGTACTAATTTGTACGAATTAGGTCGTACGAATTCATACGAATTAGCCACTAATCAAAAAGTTACAAATTGGCCGTGAGATAGCGTTGAAACAACTGCATTCTGACAGCGAACGGCACTTACACGTTTCATTCTAAGCATTCAGTGTCCGCAGTTTAATTCACCATATTTAACTGTTTTTGCTGAAATCATTGCTGCAATCAAAAATGAGTAATGTGTCTGATTCAGCATAGCGTGAACTTACCTGATGTATAATTTTTAATAAGGATCCTCAATTCATTCAGCTCCCTTTTAGTCAAAGACGTCTGCAGTTGGCATTATAAGCAGTGTGGTGTACAGTAGTTAAGTTTTCTATTTTTTTGAATTTGGCATCCTACCGCACAACACCACATGTTTGCTATTGCAACCGGTCTCTTTTTGCAACCGGGAACCCGTGTGACGTCATGTGTAACGTAGGTTGGTAATTCGTCAATATATACGGCGTTATTCAGTTATTAGAACAGTACACTGAGATCAGATTTGAGAAGCGGTGAACCGATAACACTGCGCATGCGTGATTTAGCAGATGGTGAACCGAACACAAACAGTACATTACAGCCTGCTGTGACTGAACTAAACTTGAACAACTGCAGCGCAGGCTTAAACGAGAGGATCTAGCGAAACGTAAGTTTATTTCATAACTGAAAGTCGTAATGGAGTTTAAATGCGTGAATCATAATTGTAAGAAATTTTTCAGATCATGCTGATGTTTTAACTGACTGAAATTATGATCGCTGGCTACCAGGGCCGGATTAACCAATGGGCATTATGGGCACAGGCCCAGGGGCCCGTGCGCACTTGGGGCCCCTGCGAGGGGGGATGCTGATTTTGGAGTGTCTATTTAGGCTAAGTGCAAATAGTGCACCTCGTTGGAATAAGCTAGTTGAGTGCTTCCCGCCAGCGTCGTTTGATCGACAGAGACAACATAACTAAAGAGAGCTGTAGAGAGCAAGTGGGAGTGGCTTAGCTCGTAAAGAGCATGGCAACATGTTTTGAGGTGATCGATCATGAACCCGGTTCGAATCCAGCGACTGATGAACGCGTTCTTCTTTTCCCCCATTACATATCAGATTGGAAATACATTTATTTTCAATAGAAAGGAAAGTTTTGAAATAACCCGCGCTGAATTGGGCAGACTGTAGTGTAGTAGTGGTCGTAGATCAAAATGAGTGGACAAGTGGATGTAGCAAACGCAAGAGGAAAAAGAGGAGAGGAGGAGGCATCTTTATTGAGGCATGTTCCATGTATACACACACCTTCTTCAAACAGATCCATGATGAGGAGAATGAAGGTAAAGAAGACACTATAGGGAATGTTAGCTTGCTATCAAGCTAATGTTAACCAGGCGGAGAAAGCTAACCGCAGCGCAGACTGGACTCATCGTGTGTCTGAATAGGAGAGACAGACAGAAAATGGAGAGAGAGAGAGAGAGAGAGACAGAAAAAGACCCTGAAGAGGAGAGAGACAGGAGAGAACTGGTATGGTGTGTGATATCGGATACTTTCAGCTTTATAATCAAGTGCTTTTTGCCTACTCTTCTTCATCACGAGGGAGACAGTAGGAATCATTAATCAGTGTGTGTATTATGGAAGACTCATAGAACTGGATTAGAGAGGTGTTACATCCAAATCATATGCATGATAAGTTTGTAGAAATTATACATTAAAAACACCCTTAAATATAAATGATTAGTAATGCTTCAGTGAACTTGAACAAGTATATTAAAATCCATTAATTTTCACTGGTTATATTAGTATTTTCTTTATCAAAGTGTGCTTTAAATGCTTTTAAAATCAGGTCAAACTTTGTAGACTATAAATATATGTATTATATCATTTATTTTAAAAATGTAGGCAAAATATTATAGATTAACTTTATTTAAAAAATATTATATTAATCTTATTTTTTAATTCAACTGTAGGGGGTCCTACAAGACATTGTGCCCAGGGGCCTCTGAATTCTTAATCCGGGCCTGCTGGCTACATATTTTTGATATGCTGAGTCCTAACAGGGGAGGATTGTCACAAAAGATCTGGTTCGCGTTAAAGATCTGAACTTCCCATCACTACTGTGTGTTTAACCTCAGAAGCAGCCTTGCGCACATATTTTACTTAAAATTTAAATACAACAGCCCACAAGAAAGCAGCCTTGCTTTCTTGTGGGCTGTTGTATTTAAATTTGAGAACGGTTAGATGGTAGTGGTAGATAATAGTGGTCATGTGTCTGAATACAGGTTTCAAAAAATGTATCTTTGGAGTTTTTATTATACAATATTTATTCTATTGATTTTGAATTTTGCACCTAACAAATATCCTGATTTAGAAAAAAACAAACTAATACTGAAACTAGGGTTGGGCGATGTTGACCAATTTAGCATCGTACGATGTCTTATGTGAAACATTGCGATGGACGATGACATCGTCTTCATAGGGGAGCTGAATGAATTATTTATGAATAATTAATTTATAATGAATTAATTATTTGTAGCCTACCGTTTCAACTACCTGGTCTTTGTTTTACCCATAACCAAATCATAAATAAATAAAGATAAGTTGCACACAATTTACCACCTCTCAATCACTTTTTCCACGGGACTCTGGCATGAGTAGGCAGAGTGATCCGTATCAGAGATTTGTTTGGTGCGGTGGATGGCGGACAGGTGTCGCGGACGAAAGTGAGCAGCGCGGGGGTCACGCGGACGAAAGTGAGCGGCTCTGGGGTGTCGCAGATGAAAGTGAAGAGAGTTGTTGCTAGATCGGATACGTTTGCGGCCGGAAGTTAACGAGAATTATTTATGTTGTTTATGAAATTTCTGATTTATTGTATTTTATTATCGTCTACCCCCAACCCTAAACCCAACCGTCACAGTACTGTAAAAATATTAATTATTGTTATAGAGTGCCATAAAAAAATGGCGCTTTATTAATGTGCATATCGCACTTGCGGCCGGCTGCATATCCTATCTAGACTTTACCAGTGAAGAGGGTTGGAGAGTCGCAGAAGAAAATGAAAATGAACAGCAGACAGGGGAGGAGGGCGGTTGAGGAGGGAGATCGGTAAAATGAGGTGCCGGATCGGAGCGTGTTCCGGAGAGTGTTCCGGCACAAATTAAGCCCTGGATAGAGACAAGATTAATTAAATATCACGTTTAACAACTATAGTGAGACACGATCCAGCGATATATCCTTGATAAACTGTCCGACGTGCACTGTTCTCTGGAGCTCAGATGAGCGCATGACAGTGTATGTGTGTCTGTTGCTGTGTGTGTGTGTAGCTGTGTGTGTGTGTGCAGGCCCGTAGCCAGCCCGGTGAAAGGGGTGGTTCTTTTTTCTCAAAAAGTGGACTTTTTTTTTGCAGTTATTCGCCTCATTTTCTATTTAATTATAAGATTTAAATACTGCTTTTTAGTGACAATTTAAGCACTATTTTTTGCTGGATTAGCTTGTCAGATAACTATCATAACCACACTTTTGACATACCAAAAATATTTCCTAAAAATCTAGAATAAATAAATATGAAAAAAAAGCTATTTTTAAATGCAAATTTAATACATCATATCTCATTAGTAAACACAGAAATATGTTAATGTTTTAAATTAAAGACTGTAGTCTATTGTCATTTAATAGACAAATAACAAACCAACCAGTACATTCAACTTTCCTCAGTCAGATTTTGGCCCTTTAAATGATAAAAATACCATAATAAAAAATAAATAATAATAACTTTAGTTATTATTTAATTATTTTAATAATAATTTTAGTAATAATAATAATAATTATGTAGAGATTCACTAATTTTTCTAGCCTCTCTTGTAAAAAAAAGTTAATTTGAAAATTAATGGATATTAACAATAGCCAAATTAGTATTCAAATTAGTTTTAATATGGGCCACTTTTGTTGTTTCACACCTTTTTATTGGTCATTTTTTGTTTCACGAATAAGGTCCAAGATTTAAAATAAAGATTCCTTTAACAACAGTACAGTAGGTCAGTGGTTCAAGATGACATCACTTATGTCAGATTGTATGTTTTCTTGCACAGCTAGATGTTGGACTAAAAATAATTGTTTGCATTGGCCAAAACTGATTGAAGTCAAACCGAAGCAACAGCCAACAGAGGATTCCGCTGGGTCTTAAAGCATTTTTGACGGGTTATTTTCACAATTTATGATGGCATAGCAGTCAAAATAGGACAAATGAGCTCATGTATGGGACAAATTTTGGACCTTTGTCAGTGAGGGGTGGGTCTTTCAAACCACTCGAACCCCCCCTGGCTACGGGCCTGGTGTGTGCGTGTGTGGTCACGTGATGTGTGTTTTCAGTGGACGGAGGGCTGTTCAGAAATGCTAGATGAAACGCCAGTGTGGATGTGGATCATTTTCGTTCTAAAATGCCATTTAAAACTAAGCTGTATTAGTGTAAACGGGGCCTGAGGTCGTACTCACACTATGTACAGTTGCCTTGAACCGGGCCAAAGCACGCTTGTCCCCCCTCCCGTCTCCCCCGACGGCCCGCACTCACATTACATTCGGGAATGGGCACGCTTTCGTCATCGATGACGCGTTGTTCAGAAGCGCTCTCGCTCAGCACAGTGGAATTTCTTTAGTTATATCGTTTAAGTTGTTTGATATGCGGTGACACGCAGTCTAATATTTCGCAGAACAGATCAGCCACTTCTGACGCTCATAAACAATCATAAAGTCCTCGTGCTGCAGGAATTAGGAGGTTTGCTGAAGGCGCAGCTGTCGTGCAGTGAGAAGTTTCCGTCTTTAATAAACTACGAGTTTGTGTTCATTAAACAGTACGAATGATTAATTAATCCATATCAAACAGTCGCTTAAAAGTCACGTCTCGCTTTCAGTTTCGGGCTCGGGCGCGTTTTGCACTCACACACACACACGCGGTACAAGCGTACCGCGCCAAAGCCCAAGTGAATCGCGCTCTGGCACACCTCTTCCAATCGGGCCAGGACCGGCCAAGTGTACCGTGCCTGAGGCCGATTCAGAGCACTCACACTTCTCAAACGATCCGGGAAACGGGCCTGGGCACGGTTCGGATAGCATAGTGTGAGTAAGCCCTGAGTGTGTATTGTTCACGAGCGGGTTTGCGACGGGGGTGGAGCGAAGGATCGGCGATGCCTGCTCAGCATCGTGATGTCTATCGGCCATCGGCGATGGACGATGGCATCGTCTATCGGCCCAACCCTAACTGAAACTAATAAAAACTAAACTAAAACTAAGACATTTCAAAATATTAAAAACTAATTCAAACGAACTGAATTTAAAAAACAAAAAGTCAAAATGAAATAAAAACTAAAACTAATGAAAAATCCAAAACTATTATAACCTTGGAATACTGTGGAATTTTTTCATTGCTCTGTTAAACATCATTTGGGAAATATCTGAAAAAGAATGATTATTTTTTGGCAGCACTAAATAATGAAAATAAGTTGATCTTCAGCTGTACATATAACTTATAAACAGACACTTCTATCACTGTTCTGATGTTAATAGACTCTGATTGTTTGACTGATTTATTTTTATCTCCGTGTGCTCCCTCTGATAACTTTCTGGAGCAGTTTTCCGAGTCTTATCTTTCTGACCGTTATTCCCAGAGTAGGGCCTTGTATGGAGCGCTCCGAGAGTCCAGCTGTCCCACAATGCACTGCTGCAGCTCTCTATATGAGGGATGCTCCAGTGGTGAGCGGTCAGTCAGCGTTTTCATGGCGTCGTTCCAGCACTCGTCGTCCCGCGTCAGCACCAGCACTGTCAGGTCCTTCAGTGGAGCCGAACATCCCAGAATACACAACCTGGAGACGGACATCAGCGCCATCAGCAGCAGCGGACAGGACCAGACCTGGGCGGACACATTCACTGATTACCAAGGTCAGATTTATGTGCTGTGTTTTTTTTTTGCTATCACTCTATACGGCAAAAAAACAAACTTTTCTTACTTGAGTTTTAGCATGCAAACAATGCGAAGGCAACTTTCACTTAAAGGTTCCAGAAACCCTCCAGTACAGAGATTCTAACAGATTGTGTGTGTTGTTGAGCATCAGTTAAGACAACATTAGCACCCGTCAGCTTTAATTGGAGATAAACCTGGATCATTTTAAGCTTTTGTCAGCTAATTTCATCTTCCAGGTCTTCGGTGAATCTGCTAGTGGAGTGATGACGTGTCGGTTTCTCATTATTATTCATAGCGGAGTTTTCTTGTCCTATGAGAAGAGCCTGCTTCTTAATTATTCATGAGAGCACGTGCTTTCTGAAGGCAAGGCAGACCTGCCAAGCTGTGAGACTGTGGCCGTGCACGACACACAGTATTTAGCCGTTCATGAAGGGTGGTATGTGTTTATTGAAAAACTGTACAAAAGCACGCACATCCCTCTCAACTGGGTGCTCAGCCAAAAAACGCAACAGGTGCAAAATTATAGATTAAACCAAGGCGGCAACACCAAAGCTCCAAAAATACAAATTTATTAAATTAAAACGGCTGACACAAAGCGTGTTACGTTTCGAGCCACACGGCTCTTCATCAGACAGTGTTCATTACAATCAGGTGTTCCTATTTGTACACTTCCGGATCACATGATAACCTATCACGTAACAAGAAAGAACGACTATAAATGTACACATACATATACAAATACATGCACATATACACGCGTACATCATACACACGCACATACATACAAATATACACACATATATACATACATGTATATACATACATGTACCTCAAATTGTACAGCTAAATATTTCTGTCCAGTACAGAAATAAACCATTATATTACATCCTAATTTATAAAAAACTGAATGTACCAGGATACCACAAAAATATACAACAAAATGTATGGCCAAAAGACCTTTTCCAAACACCTAATAAACATCAAAGAAAAATTAAAGAAAAGGGCGAATGTCAAACTCCTCGTTTAGACCTTTTGGAGACAAAGTATCTAAAGTGAAAATCCAAAAGGCTTCACGTTGTAGTAGCAATTTGTTAAGATCACCTCCCCCCACCGACGTGGACGCTTCACAACTTCAATCCCTATATATTGTAAAGTGGAAACAGAATGACTCATTGCTGAGAAATGCTGCGCAACAGGACTTTTAGGATCATGATGTCTGATAGCGCATCGATGTTCAGAAATGCGAATTTTTAAAGGTCTACTCGTCTTACTGGTATGTGTTTATTTCCATCATCCATTGGAGAATGGCGGACTTTGTCTTTTATCAGTTAAGTACGTTACCATTCAGACACATCGCCTAAATCCGTGCTGCTGTGTTTGCCTATGATTAAAATCCTCCGGATTACCTAATGGTTGAAACAATTGATAACAAATTGTGTGTTATGTGTATATATTATATGAAATTACGAATAACCTACCATATATGTAGCAGCGCATTAAATTACTTAAAGGGCACCTATGGTGAAAAATCTACTTTTCAAGCTGTTTGGACAGACATACGTGTAGGCAGGGGCGGACTGGGAATGCATTTTCTACCGGGCCAAAGTGACTGTCAGTTAGGCCACTTCCGAAGCGGAGTATAAAGTGAGGGGGGGGGGGGGGGGGTGATGGGTGCGCGGGCCAAAGTGCCTGTCATTCAGGCCACTTCTGAAGCGATCTTAAGTTGGTTGCACACACCTCAGCCTGTCGAGCCTCCTCTCCTCGCACGCGCGCTCGCTCTCTCTCTCTCTCTCACTGTCACGCGCCCGTCTCGCAGCTCGCGCGGCCCGGCGCGGGAGGGAGAGACAGACGGCTGCGGGGACGCGAACAGCAGCACGACACGCGCGTGAAAACATGAGCGAAGCTGGCTGGCTGACTGCGGTTGCCTTGGCAGCGGGGCTGTTGTTGCTCTAGCGGGGAGGGTGTTGATTGCGGCAGGCCAGATTGACAGTCAGGCCACCGGGAAATGTCCCGGTGCTCCCAATGGCCAGTCCGCCCCTGCGTGTAGGTATAGTGTATAGACCGTCATATTGGGCTGATATAAACACACCCAGTCCTTTTTTTCAATTTAACAACATAAAAACGGTGGACCAATTGGAGCGGTTTTGAGACCAACCGCAACTTGATGTAGGAGTGCGGTCCCCCCGCCCACCGAATTGATTGACAGCTGCGTATTAACATGTCTCCGTAGTAACGTTTATAATCCTATCAACAAGACAGGACGTGCGCAAAGCAACCAGGAATACAAGGTCTGTTCAGTTTGCTAGGATCATCAATCATCATCAAATGTGATCAAGAGTGAGTTTGACAAGTTTAAAATCTTTTAAAACAGTGCATGTTTGTAATAAATTACAGCGATTTACTTCAGCTTTACTTCATCAACACAGCCGCATGTCAGAACAATTATAAAAGACGCTTCAATCCCGGTTTGTGGACGTTAAATCAGGTTTATTTTGTACATTAACATAACAGATATCCATACAGCAGTGGAGATTAACCTGTATCCGGTCACATTTGCGTGCAAAGCTAAATGCGCGCTGTATGTATGTGCGTGTGTGTCTGCGCTGTGTGTGTGTCTGTGTGTGTGTGTGAAATTTGTAACGACATTGTGTGTGACTCATCCTGCAGCTCCACACAACAAATGCATTAAATAATCATTGGTAAAGTTCTTACTGTAGTATTTATTCTCACAAACGATACGTGAGATCTGCTTCCTTTATGTCTGTCAGTTGTCTGAGGCAGCCGAGGGCGGAGACTGAGGCACGCTGACAGGCACGTGGGAACGGTGGGCGGGGAGGACTAGCATTGAAGGCCCAGTACACAAAAACAGCAAAAAGCTGTTGAGAGCTATAAAATACAAACTAGTGAATGCTAAAATAAATAATCTGATGGGTGTTTTGAGCTGAAACTTTACAGACACATTCTGGGGACACAAAAGACTTATATTAAATCTGGAAAAAGGGGTAACCTAGGTGCCCTTTAATGTTTATTTCTTTGCATTTTAACTTTGTAAACTATAAAATCATGGGTCTCCTTATGTTTTGTGTCTGGTTATTTTTTGGCTGATTTTGTGAGCCAACTGACAGTTGTTCACTTTGTCCCCCTCTTTTTCCCCTGCTCTGCTGTCCACGCCCATCTCGGAGCATTTTTTGAAAATAATCTGAGGTAGACTTGAACTGAAATCATTCTCCTGATTACTGGAAGAGATAGGGAAAGAGATCTGCTGCACTGCTATCGACAGCGACTGTCAGAATTCAGACCCGGGGATTCAGGAGGGGAGAAGTCCTCCTCATTTAGTGTTTATTTAAACATGATTATCTTTCTAATAATATATAAATTGTGGTTATGTGTATATATTATCTGAAATTACGAATAGCCTATCACAGTGGTTCTCAAACTTTTTTCACCAAGTATCACCTCAGAAAAAAATTGTCTCTCCAAGTACCACCATAATGACCAGTATTTAAATATATTAGATATAAAGTGCTATGTGAAATGTTTTGCAGTTAATGAGATTTACATTTAATGCAAGTTATTAATTGTTTTGATGATAGTTTAGAAAACTCTTAGCCCTTGATTGTGTTCCTAAATTGACTTATTGCATTATTATTTTTTGCATGTAAATAATTATCTCTTAACTGATGTAAGTTAAGGGATCATTTGGTTCTCAAACTTTTTTTTACCAAGTACCACCTCAGAAAAAAAATTGTCTCTCCAAGTACCACCATAATGACCAGTATTGAAATACAGTAGCGTAGTAGGCCTAATTAAGCAGCTACAGCACCACAGTTCAAAAACGTGGCAGATTAATTCCTATCATTATGAATATTTATTATCGTCAGCCACTTTAAACATTATAAATAGTTTGAACATAAACACTGTACTGTGCTTATAGGTAAAAAGACATAAAACATCAACATTTAATTTAAAATGTGCTTTTAAATGTTCATTAAAAATGGCACTGTTTTTAAAAAGTTAAAAGAAAACTGCTGTACTTAAAAGGAAAGTATTATCAAAAAATAGCCTATTCATCAAAACCTGGAAATGTTCCTTGGACCTTATAAATATATGCTATATGTCATCATATTCATATATAAACTCTTCTTGATAAATTTTGAAATATATGATGCATGTATATGACTTATTTGTATATCTTTGAAATCTAACTTGTATTTTAGATATGTGAATTGGATTTACATATTTAAATTAGAAATTAAATCTGCTTGCTGCACGTTAGAGTAGGCTATTTGTGTTAGAAAAGCAAGTGATTAAACTATACCTGTCAACATGGGGATATAAAAATATGAGATACGCCTAACAACCGTTACAAATATGGGGAGGAATATAGCTTCAAATGATAGAACACATAACAAACATTAGAAAATTGAAAATAAAATAAAAGGTTTAGCCTATTAAAACCAATTTGCTGATCACATCGGTGTTATATACGTGTCAAAAGGTCAAAAGTGTGTTCTTTTTTGTTTACTTTAATTATTCAGCAATTTCTCTGCGAACCACTAGAACAGGGGTGTCAAACTCAGATCCTGGAGGGCCGCAGCCCTGCACAGTTCAGTTCCAACCCTGCTTCAACACACTTACCTGCAGGTTTCAAACAAGCCCGAAGGACTCAATTAGTTTGATCAGGTGTGTTTAATTAGGGTTGGAACTAAACAGAGCTCCGGCCCTTCAGGAACTGAGTTTGACACCTGTGCACTTGAAGGAAGCCTGTGTACTACTAGTGGTACACGTACCACAGTTTGAGAACCACTGGCCTATCATATATGTAGCAGTCCGTTACAGTTTTTCTCAGTCACTTTGGTGCATTTCTCAGATCAGAATTTAAATTTGCAAAACAGTAAGTGCATTTCTCAAGCAAAACACCATGGATTACCTGTAAAAGCCAGTCTCGTGTTCAAAATCCTTAGTTCATCTCTCAAAACTAAATTTCTGTGTTAATGAAAGTGTCAGTGGCACCAGAATGACAAATTACTTAGTCATGTTGTCAATATAACTGTGTTCTGGAGAGGTGTTCTGATGTAAACTATGGTCGGACGGACGGTCGGACGGACGGACGGACGGACGGACGGACGGACGGACGGATGGTCGGTCAGTCGGTCGGTCGGTCGGTCGTGTACTGTAATTTGTTGCCAGATCATGTCATTGTGATACAGAAAGGAAAAGACAGCACTGCAAAGCACAAAGAAACACAATACAAAAGTAGAAATGTGAACACAGGACAATCTCCTTTGAGATGCACCTTCATTAGAAAAAGTCAAGAATCATGTGGGGGAAATTTACTAATTGTAGACAGAAAAAAAAAAAAAAAGTCTAATGGAAATGTAAAAATGCATTATGACTCAATTTTAAGACCACTTGTTCGGCCATTTTACATGTAAAGACTTATGCAGTCAGGCAGCGTAATACAGAGAGTAGCCCAAAGCGCATCAAATGATCAGTAATTAAAAGGGAAAAAAGGAATAAATATATATTTTTTATATAGACACACATCTTATGATTGTGTTTGCACCAGCTCCACGTCCACAACTTCATGCATTGGGTTAAATTAGGCTTTACAGTCTCCGTGTTCAGTCCTTTACGTCCACTGTATCTGTTCAGCTAAGGGAACGGAACCAACCCTGTGACGTCAGACGAGATGGCAGCGCCCTAGGTCTAAAAGCTATAGTAAAACATGCTGTTTTCTGCTAAATGCTTACATTAATCCAGTTTGTTTAATATATTTTCATTATAGTGGAATCCAATGTACAAAATACTGTAAACTTGACTGAGTGCTTCATTTCCCCTTTAATGCAGTAGTATCTGGATGCAGTCTTTATGGTGCAAGCTGAGACTGCATCTCTTAGGCCCCGATTACACTAATGCGTTTTCGTTTTAAAACGCATAAGTTTTGCTGCGGTTACGCCATCCGTCCACACTACGCCGGAGTTTTTGAGCCCCGAAAATGGAGCGTTTTGAAACCATGGAGAGGCCGTTTTCATTCTAAAACGCTGCTGCTCCGTCTCTGTGTGGATGGGGGAAAACGGAGACATCTGAAAACGGAGGCGTGGCTGCTGAGATTCGCTACCTGATTGGGGCTTTTGGGTCATTGCGTCTCCTTCCCTTATTCGTCAAGCCCCTATCACATGACTATAACGCTACCGGAAGACGGCAGACCAGCCTTCACTGTAAACAACAACATGGACACAGAAATGGGAGCGTTGTTGCACTATTGTCCGTTTTAGGCGCCATTGTGCAGTTAATTTCTGCCTTGTTTACTACAGCAGCTGCATATATTCGCAAGAGGCAAGCTATTGTTCGAGCACTCGCTAATCGCTCGCGTTCATCGTTCAACCAGCGTTTGTTGACTAACAATCACCAAATGCCGAGCGAGACACATGCTTCCGGTTTATACTTGAACGCGCATGCCCAGAGTGCGCGAATGGTCACGTGATATACGTTTTTGGTGGAGTAGTGTGTGGACGGAGATATGTTTAGAAACGCTAGATGAAACGCTAGTGTGGACGTGGATCGTTTATGATCTAAAACGCCGTTTCAAAATGAAAACGCATTAGTGTAAACGGGGCCTCAGAGATACAATGTCAGACACAATGCACTCAGTGGAGCTAGTGACGTCACTGTGAGGGGTGGGGTTAGGTGAGCCCATTAAAAAGCATTGTATGCAGCTCAGATTGCATCTGCACTGAGTCTGCAGCCAGAACCCTCTCATTTAATGGGGCATAACATTTTTAGACTGAATTCTGAGCGGACACAGACCCGCTTTAATGACCTCAGTGTGCCATTTTGATCAAGAATCTTTTAATAGTTTACCAGGGTGATCGAGACTCTTTTGGAGGTTACCATGAAGATCAGAAGTACATGCCAGGAAGAAACCAGGTAGACTGGAGCCTCGGAGACCACATGAAGAGTAAGTGAGGAGCACTATTTATGTAATGTAATGAATAAATAATGAACAGTATGTATTGATGTAAACTTCATCAGTCACATATTGTTTGCAATGGAAGAAAGTCATTTAATATCAAATAACTTCTGCATTTCTCCTGATTATTTTCTGTGCTCCAGCTGGCTCTGAAGTGGGCGTGGTCAGAGCGGTGGGGGAAAACTACTTCCTGTCGGCAGACGTCAGCGGATTCGAGCCTCATGAAGTGGTTGTGCTGGCGTATAATCAGTGTGTGGTTATTCACGCAGAGAAGGTGTGTATGAGCTCATGGGATATTTATGTAGAGCAGCATATAAGGGCTATATTTGGGACGCAGTATGTTCAGTGTACAGTATATTACATGAATAATTTACTGAATGTGCAGCGACAGGATACTTACAGTTCTCCTGTGAAATTGTAATTATTTTACTAATATTTCCTGAGTGATGTTTAACAGAACAGTATTTTCTATTATATTTTTCTTCTGGAGGAAGGCTTATTTCTTATAGTTTGACTGGAATACTATATAATAATTAGGGAATTTTTCATTTTCACATTATTTCCTATAATATCTGTTCTTCTGGAGAAAGTCTTATTTGTTTTATTTCAGCTAGAATAAAAGCAGTTTTTCATTTTTTTTAAAGAGCGCCTATGGTGAAAAATCTACTTTTCAAGCTGTTTAGACAGACATATGTGTAGGTATAGTGTATAGACCGTCATATTGTGGTGATACTAGCACACTCAGTCCTTTTTTTTTCAATTTAACAACATTAAAACGGTGGACCAATCGGAGCGGTTTTGAGATCGACCGCAACTTGACGTAGGAGTGCGCTCCCCCCGCTCATCAATATTGATTGACAGGTGCGCATTACTATATGCTCAGTTTGTTTTCACGTCCGCCATTTTCAGCGTGTGAGTCAAAGCGACGTCACCAAAGAAACACCCTTGCTCTATTTTTAGATGTAAGGCTCATTGGGCTCAACATTCACCACGTTATCGCTCTCCTCGCCGCCAGTGTTTGTGAGTTTTGGTGAGTTTGCATACATGTGCACTTTTCATTGCGTTTTCCTTCAACTTCAGCGGTTTGCATTTCCCGCGGTCACAGAAGCTCCCTGTCATCTTAACTAGGTGCAGCTGGAAAGTGCGAGCGCATTGCCTCACGTGCGCGTCCCTCCATTGGAAATAACGAACTAACGACGCGCAGCGCCATGCATTTCGCGCGTGAGTGAGTGAAGTGAGTACCGGGAGGGTTCGCTCACTATTCTGCCTTACTATTCATTTTAAATAACATGGGAATGTGCGCGTCTGGTGTGCCGTGTCGTGGCTCTGAGCGGCGCATCCGGTGTATGGCGCCCTTTAGTTATAGCTTCAAACAGGTCGTACACCAGAAGCGCCGCTCGGCGACACACAACGGCATGCATTTCTGAATTCTAAGCATAAGTTTCTATCGGAACACACACCGGCGCCGCAAGTCTCGGTGCACAAGCTCGGAGCTTTAAACTAGCACACAATTGGCTGTAAAACTATACAAAGACACAAATGATTTTGTAGTCTCTGCTTGGTCTGTGCCCGAGTCGTACATGTACAGCTGAATGCTTGTCCTCTCACTCATGTTGCTTCTTTTTGTCTGTTGCCATAGGGAGCTCTTGGCTCCGCCTCCTCGTTAAGTTGGGCGGGAAGTTGAAACTAATTTTCATGTGAAGCAACACGCCCCTAAAACAGCGAACTGTGTACACGCCCCCAAAATGCCACTTTTTAACACATCATAATAAAAAAAATCTGAATTGTGTTTTGAACTGAACCTAAACTGGCACACTCAGAAGAACCATAATATTAATATTACATCTTAAAAAAGGGGTAAAATAGCTGCCCTTTAAAGCCATTTTAAGGTCAATATTATTAGCCTCCTTAAGCAATATTTGTTTTGGACTCTCTACAGAAAAAACTGTTGTACAATGCAGGCATGTAGCCAGGGGGGTTCAGGTGGTTCGAAAGACTCACCTCCCACTGACAAAGTTCCAGAATTTGTCCCATACATCAGCTCAATTGTCCCACTTTGCTATTCCATCATAAATTGTGAAATAACCTATCGAAGAAGGCTTTAAGACTAAGTGGAATCCTCTGTTGGCTGTCGTGACTTCAGCTAATCAGCTTTGTTCAATGCAAACAATTATTCTTTATGAGTCCAACATCTGTGCAAGAAAACCTACAATGTGACAAAAGTTGTCATCTTTCATCACTGACCTACTGTATTGTTGTTGTTTTAAAGATTTATTTGTGGCCTTATTTAGACAGGACAGAAATGAGACAGGAAGCAAAGTTGGAGAGAGAGGGGAGGTAGGGTTGGGAAGTGTCCTCGAGCTGGGATTCGAACTCGGGACGCCCTGACGTGCTACTGCACCATATGTCGGCGCGCTAACCACTAGGCTATTGCATCGACCTACTCTATTGGTGTTAACTAATCTTGGACCTTATTCATGAAACAAAAAATGAGCAATAAAAAGGTGTGAAGCACCAAAGACGGCCCATGTTAAAGTTAATTTTAATACTAATCAGGCTATTGTTTCTCTATGAATTTTCATTTTAACTTCAAGAGAAAAATCGTGAAGCTCTACGTCATTATATTTTATTTTATTTAAATGAGCAAATTCTAACTAAGGAACGTTGAATGTGTTGGCCAGGGGTGCGTTTCCCAAAACCATCGTTAGCCAACTAAGGTCGCAGGTTCCGTTGTTACAAACATAGTTTGTTGATTTGGCGTTTCCCAAATCCATCGCTCCAACGAACATTCACAAACTGCAACGCAAATTTGTACGCTTGTAACTACACCTCTGGAGCTGTAGTTAGAAACAGAGTTCCTGGCTGTGTTCTATTCCCACTTATCCCCCCTATGCCCTATTCATTTAGAACATTCTAACATTTAAACTTGGAATGATTAAAAATAAAATAACATTAAGTTAATCTCTCCTAGGTGTAATTTGCTTTCAAAGTATTTTTACAGTTCAGTTTTAGCGATCTTCATGTTTACAATTGTGCTCCCTTCGCAGTGCACTTTGAAAACATTGATATCATTTTGAACACAGCCTCATGGCAAAAGGTGACTTATTATTTAAAAGCGGAATTTACATTACGTCTCCAAAGCTTGTGAAAACAAAAAACAGCATACGTTAATGCTTTTAATCTATAGTAGGTTATTTATTAAGTATCTGTACTGTATATGACATGGGCCTGCTGGTTAGAGCATATCTGCAGTGGTTTGCATGTGTCAAATTGTAAAAGTAGACTTTAAAATAAATAAATAAACAAATAAACAATATCCTACTTAATAATAATAATAATGGGCGACGCAGTGGCGCATTGGGTAGCACATTCGCCTCACAGCAAGAAGGTCGCTGGTTCGAGCCTCAGCTGGGTCAGTTGGCATCTCTGTGTGGAGTTTGCATGTTCTCTACGTGTTGGCGTAGGTTTCCTCCGGGTGCTCTGGTTTCCCCCACAGTCCATAGACATGCGGTACAGGTGAATTAGGTAAGCTAAAACTGTCCATAGTGTATGTGTGAGAATGAGTGTGTGTGGATGTTTCCCAGTGATGGGTTGCGGCTGGAAGGGCATCCGCTGCGTAAAACATGTGCTGGATAAGTTGGCGGTTCATTCCGTTGTGGCGACCCCGAATTAATAAAGGGACTAAGCTGAAAAGAAAATGAATGAATAATAATAATATTAATATCATTAATATTATTATTAAAGTAGTATTATTTTTCATTTCCTAATAAATATTAAATTTAAAATCTTAATAAATCACCTCATTATTTATTTTTTTATATGATTTATATATGATATTAGAATAGTGTTCGCTTTTGTAAGTGATTTTATGTTAATTTAGAATAGACTATGGAATATTCTCAATAATATTAGTAAAGGAAATTCACATTTACATATATTTCAATTAATATGGAAAGCGAGTGCATGCTTTACCAAGACTAATATTGGATTTTTATTTTAAATGTGTGTGTGTGTAAAACAATATAATTTGCACAAAGACATTATGGGGTTATTCTCTAAACCCCGTTTAGAGCATCATTATGGGCAGTTTACATTATAACTAAGGTGGTTCAATGATGGATCTGCGACAGAGAAACTAGGGGTTTTGGCAAACACTCGTCACTACATCGTTCTTTTCCCAAACGATGCATCGCACTATGATAGTTCAGCCACGAGTTACGTCGTTGTTTGGGAAACGCACCCCAGATTGTTATTTGCCTAATAAATGAACATAAGCTACAGTTTTTAATTAAAAACATTTAATGAATCCTATTTATTTTTCTTAATGATAAATCATGTAATAAATTAGTATTTTAAAGTATGTTTTTTCAAAATCTTTAAAAAACTCTCTTTAAAGTTTGGTTCTGATGAGCATCCAACAAGCTATTTAAACAAAAAAAGTGCTTAAAATGTCATTAAAATGCAGTATTTAAACCTCATAATGATACAAATAACTGCAAAAATGTCCACTTTTTGAGAAAATAAAGAACCACCCCTTTCACCAGGCTGGCTACGGGCCTGCAATGACTTTCCTAATTACCCTACCTTGCCTAAATTACCTAGTTAAGCCTTTAAATGCCACTTTAAGCTGAATACTAGTATCCTGCAAAAATATCTAGTCAAATATTATTTACTGTCATCATGGCAAAGAGAAAAGAAATCAGAATATTAGAAATGAGTTATTAAAACTATTATGTGCAGAAATGTGTTGAAAAAAATCTCTCCGTTAAACAGAAATTTCATTTATTAATTTTCCTTCGGCTTAGTCCCTTATTTATCAGAGGTTACCACAGAGGAATGAACCACCAAATATTCCAGCATATGTTTTACACAGCTGACGCCCTTCCAGCCGCAACCCAGTACTGGAAAACACCCATACACACTCATTCAGACTCGCACACTAGGGCCACTTTAGTTCATCAGTTCCCCTATAGCGCATGTGTTTGGACTGTGGGGGAAACCGGAGCACCCGGAGAAAACCCACACCAACACGAGGAGAACATGCAAACTCCACACAGAAATGCCAACTGACCCAGAACTCGAACCAGCGACCTTCTTGACGGTGCTAACCACTGAACCACTGTGTGCCACTAATAATTCAGGAGGGCTAATAATTCTGACCTCACCTGTAGGTTAAACTGATTTGTGTGTGTTGTTTCAGAGCGGATCAGATGTTGGTGTTTCTGGCAGGTTTACCCATAAGTCTGTGCTTCCAGCAGACATGGACCCGCTGTCTGTGAGCAGTTCACTGACCGCTGACCGGCTGCTGATCATCAGTATCAAACGAATCCCAAAAACATCAAGCGTTGTCCTCCTGTGAAAATATACAAACCTGTGCTGTGTGTGAATGGATGAAGGACGTGTGTGAACGTTTGCTTTGTGTTTTGATTATACATGAAAGATCAGATTATTCATTCACTCATTTTCCTTCAGCAAAGTCCCATTATTTATCAGGGGTCACCACAGTGGAATGAACCGCCAACTATTCCAGCACATGTTTTACACAGCGGATGCCCATCCAGCCACAACCCAGTACTGGGAAACACTCATATACACTCATTCACACACACACACACACACACACTACGGCCAATTTAGTTTACCCGATTCACCTATAGTGCATGTGTTTGGACTGTGGGGGAAACCGGAGCACCCGGAGGAAACCCACGCCCTGTAACTTGAAAGTTGACAACTTAATTTTTATAATTATGCACATAATTCACTTAATTTTAAGGCAATGGGTTAACTCACTTTTTTTAAGTAAAGAAAACTAATCGCTTTTTTACCGTCCATGTTTAATGTAAGTTAAAATGACTAGTTTAATTTGATTCAGGTGTAAGGCATGTAAAATGTAAGGCAACCAGTAATTATTTTTACGTTGTAATTAGTGTTTTTTTAATCTGTTAGCTTTCAACACTAATGGAAAAATGTATTTCTTTAAATTCTTATTATCGGACACCAAAATAAAGACTATTACTTTGACATTTTTTATGATGCTACAACCCAACTGTTGTGTTCAAATTTTTTAACTCATGATTGGTTTACAACAACCCAGCATTTTTAGTGCATCTACAGGTATATGTTTTATGAAGTAATTAAAATCTACTGTCTGCATTGAAATGTCAGTTTATATGTACAGTATTTCTCTGCTAAATAATTTTTGTTGAGATTTTAATGTAAACGTCTGAAAACATGTTTACATGCAAAATTACATCCCATTTTTCAATTAAATTTAAATTATTATTTTTTTTTTACCCAATTGTTGGGTTTGTCCATATTTGACCCAATGTTGGGTTACAACTCAGCATTTCAAATTTAAAGGCCCGTGCACACCGAGACGTTTTTTTGCTCGCGTTTTCCGTCGACGTTTGACGCCTCGTGACTAAATAAAGGGCGCCAGTGTGATCGTGCACACCAACACGCAAAACGGCAGGCGTAAAAGTGTAATTTTTAAAAAAGCGCCTCATGCTCGTTTTTTTGTTTTGAAAACCTTCTCCACCAATCAGATTGGCACTTTTTGTTTTGTACTTTTGGAGCTGCTGAAATTACAGTAAATAGCACTTGGATGCGCTCAAGCACAAAACTGTCAATGCGAGCGCACACTGAAGAAGATGCCCAGAGGCGATATGAACATGGAGCTGCTTATTGCACTGGTGAACAATAATCATTTCTTCATCGCTAGAGCTGGAGGTACTACTTGAACCATCCATAACAACAAGCGTGTCAACTTTGTCTTCTTCTTCTGTGTTACAAGCGGGTGCAGTGTTGCCAGATTGGAAATGTGAAAGTATCGTACCAGAACCTCGAAATTATCGTATTTGGAGAAAAATTATCGTACCCTAGTCAAACGGAGAGTATACAGCTATTATCTAGACAAATAGTGTTTTGACACAACGTGCAAATTACCACAATACATAAAAAAAAATAATAAGGCGTACCTTAGTGGGAAGGTTCAAACTCCACCTCCGAGTCTCTGTCATCGAATAACTGCGTGTGTTGTCAGATGTTGAGGGATTCATTTTGCGGTACAAATTGGATGCCTATGGAGTGCAACATAGTGCTGGTTGGCTTGAAAGGAGAGCACCCTCCCGAATATTTAACACACTAGTCTGAGGTGTGCACCACGAGCCCATCCAGAGGATCTGTAATGAGCCAATCTCGTGACTTTGTTTGGATGAGATTAACTTTTGAAAAACACGTTCACATGATGCATTTGAATGGGGAAAAACGAGAACAACAAGGGCAAACTCCCCTGTCCTTCTCACCTTCCTTTTTAGCACTACTTTACTGCTAAAACTTTACTGCTTAAATGATTAACCTCAACGTGAAAACGACTGATTCACGGCCGCGCGCAGCCAGTGTTGCCAGATGTAGCTGACTCATTCCAGCCTAAAAACTATCCAAAACCCGCAGAAATGCAAAAAATCTGGCAACACTGCACGCAGCAGGAATGTTAACTCGTGAGAGAGAGCCATTCTCCACGTTAATTGGCTGATAAGATGTAACGAAAGATGAGATAGAAAACGTGTTGAACTCCACCTTCTCCTGTCACAGACAGTAGGCACAAGACGCAGCTATCTATAAGTATAGAAGCCCTAAGAATTTTAAATGCCATACATTTCTGAAATTATCGTACATTATAGGATTTTTTTCATTATTGATCATACAGAGGTTGAAATTATCGTACAAATCTGGCAACACTGAGCGAGTGTCAGAAGCTTAAAGTTGTGTAGCGCCATCTAAAGTCAAGGAGTGATTTTGCATACTCTTCTGCTCGACGCCAGTGAAAATCGATTGGGTTTGAATTCGGAAAAACGCTGACGATAAACGCAAACGAAAAGCGTCCCGGTGTGTACGAGCCTTTAATATAAATAAGATTAGGTCATTTTGCAAAATTAGGTTTTTGTTTTTTTTGTGAAATATTTGTCATCAAATATATTTTTCAGCCTTTGACAGACATTAGATTTGATTCTTTTTTTTCTTCCTGAAAACAGTACTACATATCGAGTTATTTTGCTTCTCTAGTAAACGTACTGATATAGGAATGTTTAGATTTATAGTGGAAAATATTCATTTTATGTCCTTTTCTTTTTATAATTATCTCATAAAATGTCTCCAGTAACCAATCAAATGATTATTCTGTATATCTTAGTTTTTTGTTGTTGTTTTTACCAGGTCTCCTTTTTTTGGTTAAATTTATTCCATTATTTCGATATCTGTTCATTTCTTTGTATTCTATATGTCATATACAATCTTTAAATGTTTAGAATCACGCCAATCAGTGTCAGATTATCATCATGAAGTGACTATAATGTGGTTTTGGGATCATAAAATAAACACAAAACAGACTCAAATTCTTTCCCCATTCTCAAACAAGCCTCAGGATGGCTTTGATGATGTTGTTTCTTTTTCTATGTACTGTTCTTTAAATAATAGCTCCTATAAAAAGTTTGAGTAGTTTCAACACAAAGCACTTCTGTTTATGTATTTATTTCACAACCTTTTGTGAATGAATAAAATCACATTATAGCTGTAAAATTATTCTTCAAATATCCCACTAGTAGGAAAATATCTGAAAACAATATTGTTAGTCTAACATCTTAACAAAAATGACACTTTAGAAAAACAAGACAAACTTATTAAAATAATTGCAACAAACAGACTGGGAATTAGCTGCATTTATGCATTGCAAAAAAAGCTTTTTGTTTTGCTCCTCTTAGAGAAATAAACAATTAATATATTTACTTGAGATTTTTTAATGGGGTATATACAGAGCTAGTGTTATTCCCATACTGATAAACTTCCGGTGACCTGTTCTTGTGAGTTTTTTTTTTTCCATTTTATACGATTCCTTTTACAGCATCGATGTTGCAATGTAATTAAAATACAATCAGTTTAATAGACTTCGGCATTCATTTAGTTGCTCAAGCGTAAAACGAGACAAAAAGCCGTTTACTCGCTGACGCCTATCAGAATCGGCAGGCTAGCGCAGAAGCTCCATTGAATATACTGGGGTAAAATAAATGCTCATATTATAAAGACATGGAGCAGGAAAATGTAATTTAATGCAGTGCTTCTTGTACAATCTGAGACCCCCTTTATATCGGATATCACTCAGCCAGTGGAGATCGCTGATTTTTAAAGAAAACAGACCTTAAACGCGCCGATTTTGCAATGGCGTACAGTTTACCGGAAGCGCTTAACCCCGGTTACTGGCATATTAAAAGTCCTTTAGCATACTTCGACATATACCCTATTATGACATCAACTGACAGAAAAAAAATTGAAATATAGAGTCTTAAGAATAGCAAAATATCTGGCATGTTTTGTTGCAAGCAATGCTACATTTTGATCAAAACAAGGTTTTATATATAGACTAGCTTATTAATTTTATTACAGACATTGCTAAAATTAAGATACAGGTTTATGCAAAAGTACTGTGATCGTTTACTTGTGTACAGTACATGTTTACCCAGCCAACATTTTCACGTGGGCCCCAAGTGGGATTTTTGTGGGCTGTCACTTAGGCCCTGCATGGGCAACCCAGATGGGACCCGCACATGGTGTGTTGAACCATATGGGCCCAGGATGGGTTCATAGTGGGCTTTAGGTGGGCCCCATATAGGTTTTCATTAAAGGGGCTCACTTGGGTCCCAAATGGGCTCTAATAACTGGGGCCAGGGTGGGCCACAGACTAGGGATGGGCGATATGGCCTAAAATCCATATTGCGATATACATTGCAGCCTCTTGCGATAACGATATATATTTATATTATTATAAACTAAATGTAGTGCCTTTTAGAAAGAAAGACTTTTCTTTTAAGTCCTTGGTTCCTAAATGCCAAGTTGCAGAGAACAAAAAAACTGCAGTCTTTTTAGTTAAGGAACTTACACTGTACTGAAATTACTTGCAGTATTAAATTAGTCAAATAAAATTGTGTATTGCAGATACTTTAAATAAAAACATGTTTCTAACCTGCAGCCTAGGTAACACATTTGATTTTAAACATTTTGTTCTCCTAATGAAATTAAAACTGGTGTCTTGATCTGCTCTTTCTCTCTCTCTCTCTCTCTCTCTCTCTCTCTCTCTCTCTCTCTGTCTGCTGTAGTGTTGGTGCTGCTGAGAGATTGAGACGCATCAGACAAAGTTTGCGAATAAAGTAATGCAAAAATGAATACAATTAATATCGAAAGCGAAAGCAGATTCTCGGACATGTGCGGGGGAAAGAGAATGTATTGTCACCCCAAATAATGAGCTGGATCAGTCTATTTAGTCTTCGCGCTCTTCTTAAAGCTGCTCCCAAATCAGAACAACAGTTCTGTATCCAGCGCGATACAGTGCGTCTCTGTGGGTCTGCATGCAGAGCATGTGAGTTTGTGGCAGAGTGTTCTCAGTTTCTCGCGAACACAGAACCGGGCCGCCCCAATAATATATCGGCCGCCCAGGTAAAATCTGTGTGGGAGGCACTGATGTTCACTAGACAAGCCACAAAATGCCATGCATGAGGCTCGCAAGTTGTGCGACACGCCGTCATTCGGTGCCATGCGTTGCTTAGTGCTGTTGCTCTTAATTTCGCGGGTAGATTGCGTCATCAAACATGCATTATCGCGATAGTGCAATAGAATTAGAATCTCTATCGTAGGCCAATTTTGTATCGTTTATATCGCATATCGTTTATATCGCCCATTACTACCACAGACAAAACACTTATGGGGCCCAGATGGGTAATTACATACAACCCACTTACAGCCCCTATATGGGCTTTCTGTGGGTCCCCAGTGGGTCAGAACTGGGCCCTGTTTATATTTCTATATTTATTACTGTAGATGTGCTACTATGCAAAATACAATTTCTAACCTTGTCACCTTTAAGTAACAATGTTCTAATAAAGCTGTACCTGTCATAATACATTTACATAATATTTCTACAGTGAAGAAAATGACTTTCAACTCAAAATGTGGAACTCATATTTTATTAATCATGCAAGTTATTATTTTATAAAAACATTTTTTAAAATGACTAAACAGGGATGAGGATTACTCGTGGGCATGTGCCAACCCCTCAGCTTTAATTCGATTTCATTTTTATGTAGATTGTGTCAAAGCAGCTTCACACAGAAGTTCTTGTAAACGTAAACTGTCAGTTCAGTTTTCAGAGTTCAGTTTAGTTCAGTTCAATGTAATGTAAATGTCACTGCTGAAAGTTCAAACACTGGAGCAAATCTATCGATGCCCAGCTCCACAAATCCCAAACCAAGCAAGCCAGTGGCGACAACGGCGAGGAACAAACTTCACCAATTGACCAAAGTGACGGAAAAAAATCCTCAAGAGAAACAAGGCACAGTTGGGCACGACCATTTCTCCTTTGGCCAAACTTATTACATAGAGCTGCAGTCTAGGCACAGGAGGCTGGAGAATGCTGTGCGTCCTTCGTGGAGAAGCTGGAGGTGTGAGGAGGTCCATGGCGGGTGTCCAAGGGAGCCCATGGGATCAATACAAACTCGTCTATCACTGGGGTCTTTCAGGAATCAGTCCCACGCTCTCCACTCCTCCATGACCACCACAGCATCTGCTCAGGATATAGCCTGGTCCAGGATTATGGAGACCTCGAGATAAAGAGAAACAGACTATCATAATGCTGTTCAAATTATAATGTCATACTTTAACTAAACAGAAAAAAACACAGAAAAGAACATTAACAAAAAAATCTCTTACAAAGCATGCATTACTATGAGTAAGCCATCCAAGTACTAACTGCAAGTACACGTTCACTTAAAGAGAAGGGATTTCACTAAAGAAAACATGAATACATTTATGGTGACACTATAAAGAAAATTGACATCATATTAACTGCCTCAACATGCAGTCGAAAAAGAAACATTTATATTACACATTATAGATTGTAATCCCTAATATTCTGTTGTTACACTCAGTGGCCCAAAAATAATAATTTGCAACATTAGTAAACTGTTCTTCAGTAAATTACCAGATTGAATTTGATCTATTTTAATGTGCGATCACAGAAAAGGGGATTAACAGTAACATAATCATAATGATGTAGGCCATAAGTTACAAAAATGGGGGTCCCGGCCCATATATCCAAATGTACAGCAGGACTCGAAATTAACTTTTTTACTTGGTAGCACCGGTGCTCCCAACTTCAAAAATTTAGGAGCACCAGAAATAATTTAGGAGCACCAGAAAAAATTTAGGAGCACCCACCAAAAATGAATGAGCACCACTGCAAATTGTATATTAAGGGATTTATTGTATTTGAAAACAACAATCAGGACTAACAAAAACCAGAAACAACTAACTAACTAATGCTGTGATGACTTATTCATTTTGAAATTATTGCACAGATATCAATGTCTAATAATTATAAAATATTATTAATGATGACGATGATGTCAATAATACTTACAATGAATAACATTTCTCATTATCATGCTGCCCTGAATGTGCTTGAATGTGAGGTACTGTAAAGGTCCTGCTGTTACTTTATGAAAAATAAATTTATGGTTTGCATCAAACAAAAATGAAGCATTGCAGTCAGAAATATTTATTTTGCACTATTGTTTTTATATGCATGTCAATTTAATAAATAATATTTCTGCTACAAAACAAACGTAAGATTATAACAAATCATTCAATCCAATGCTGAAAGCTGCAAAGCAGTCATCAGTAAATAGAAAAATAACATACATCTCAAGAAAGAATGGACCAAAGAAAGTAAGAAAAGTCTCACTTTTAGCCTACCA
This sequence comes from Danio kyathit, assembly GCA_903798195.1. Lineage (NCBI taxonomy): Eukaryota > Metazoa > Chordata > Actinopteri > Cypriniformes > Danionidae > Danio > Danio kyathit. The sequence continues at coordinate 55,292,567 of LR812533.1, read as the reverse complement.
CTCTTTAAAAGGTTTTGGTTTCGGTTTGTGTGATTTTAAATGCTCGGTCTCGTTATGTGCCGATTTTCATTTTTCTGTGTTTGTGGAAAAAAGCAAGCGACTCAGCCGACCCAATATAAGAGCAGGCAGAGCAGGATTCTCGTGATGACCACCAGCGCAATACCGTTCTTTGTTATGAGCCGCAGATTCAGTTTAAACTTAGTAAAGGCGAGCTTCTTTGGTGATGATGTGTACTGTGTTACATTTAGCGGACATTTGCGCTGAACACGCAGTGAATGCAACACATCGAAATTCGGGCACCTTCTCCAAAAACACTCGATTGATCTCGGCTGGCGCCCTTATAAGCTCCCTGTTATCTGACAGCGGAAAGCCTTGAGTGATTGACAGCTAATATGAACCAATATAGCGGCAGGGAAGTCTGATTCAGCACGTTTTTAGAAAAAATCGAAACAAGTCGCACCACAACCATTATATGCAGTCGCACAAATGCTCCCAAATATATTACGAGGTCGCATAGATTAAATTTCAGGCGCATATGCGACCAAAATGGTCGCAATTTCGAGCCCTGTACAGTATAGCAGCACTGATGTGTTGAGCATTGAGCATTAGTGTGTTACCACTGACACACTGCAAGTACAGTGGAGCTACTGATGGTTTTGTTGTATTTTCATTATTATATTTGTCTACATATCAGAATACAAACATTTTTTTTAATTTAAAATAGGGTCGGTATATTGGCAATGTGTGATTTAATAACAAATGGCCTCCTTTTTGTTACTTTATTTAAAATAATATAGGCCATTAATTCTGCTAAAAGGTATGTGGTTACAGTAATAAACATATATATAATAAGTGTCATCCTTGCCACAAGCTTACTGGAGTGATACTATGATTAAGTGTTAAGTAGGCTATAAAAATCATTTGGGGAAAAAAGGTCACATACAATAAAGTTGGAAACCACTTGTTTAGGCAACTACAAAGATGATAATTTTATATATTATCAAAAATTGAAGATATTACCATCATTTTTTTTTAAATACATACAGGTTGTATGTTAAGGACACTTTAAAGAACCTACAATGGTTTTTACAGAGTGACAGCTACTTCCAAACTCAAACTATAAAGCATTTGTGTATGCTCACCTGACAGCATACCTGCCAACACTCCCGTTTTTCCCGGGAGTCTCCCGTATTTCAGACCTGTCTCCCGTATTGTTCTGTCTCCCGGAAAACTCCCGGAACCAAATGTTGGCAGGTATGCCTGACAGACAGGTGCAAAGTCAAAGGTAAGCATTTAAAATATATATTTTATTCATTGTTTTGTCAATCTAATGCCATTTTCATTGTTTCAAATTACAAAACTATTCAAATGAGAATTGTGTTAAATTGGATTATTGACAAGTGTTACTTAACAAAACTAAACATTTAAGACAATTGATTTTCTAAGGCAGATTTGCATAATGTATTTGCTAAAATACTCTCCTGACCTCTGAACTGCTATCTGCATTTTGAATTTTATAATACTGAATTTGATTAAGACTTTTTTTAAATCTCATATTTAAAGTAAATAGATATCTGGAGTCTAGGGATTTATGTCTAAAAAAATCTGCCTTAAAAATAAAATGACCTTAAATTTCAAATGTTCAATATTCAAGTTAAAATAATCAAACTCAACACTAGTTTTAATGATAGATACTTTACATATATATTTAATAACACTTAAGAAAAACACTAAATCAATCAATATTTTCAACACCAATCTTTTATGCAACTTGCATATCTGAATGCACTGCAGTGTTTCCTCTAAGATTTTTTCCAGCTGTGGCGGCAGGACTTTTACACAGATGTACCAACTACCTATGGGTGTTATTTCAATGACACATGTTGTGAGCGCAGTGTTACACGTCGAGATCGCATTTATGTAATACGAGCATGCGAATCTCTGCTTGCGCGCTGATTTCCTCTGTTCGTGCACAACTTCACACCCTGAAATATACGCTGCTCAAGTGCGATTCAGTGTGTTTATGTGACGAGTACATCTCCAACATTTATTAGATTTGCTAGGAATATTTATGAATGTCTCCGATAGACCTACAGAGCGGCATTAATGCGTCCTGAAGTAAAGTAAAACAGCTGAAGTAGCTGAACAGTCCTGAAGTAAAGTGTAAACCGCTATAAACTCCAGCCAGATAAAGTCATTGTATGCAGAACCATAGAAATTTATCTATACAGTATAATTATGGAAACTGTGTTCATCTTAACTGAAAGCTATACGTCGTGTTTGCTGGTCTCACGTCTCACGCACCTGTCAGTCAGCCAGCATGTCACCGTAAAGGGTTAAACAAATAACGCACAGCACTACTACAGTTAAAGAAAAGTTTGCGCTGTTATAATTCACGTAGCTTTTAATACGTTTTGGTGCGATTATAACCCGCTATTTAAAAAAACAACAACAATGACTGAATGTTTTGAATGGGAAGCTGTAATATAGCCGTGGCGGGATGAATTTTGGTGTGGCGGCCCGCCATGGAAGAATGAATGTAGCGGAAACCATGCACTGACCTCCTTTCAAGATCCTGCTGGGCTGTCAAGGCAGTGCGCTGTTTTCCACTGAAATATATTTTTTAAAAAGAAAGACAAAAGAACAACAAATGATCAGAGGAATGAAAAAAAAAAACACTTCACTCTTCAAAACAATTGTGAAAAATGTGTTATTGTTTCAATTGATTCTTTTTATATTAATTATTTGAGGCCTGTGTCTCTTAATGCTAGCAATGCGAGTATCCTGAACTGCAGTGTTAAAGAATTTTAAAACTTTATACAAAGAAATTATTTGTAAATAATTACACTAATAGTAAAAATAATAATAAAAGACGTCAATGTAATGCACAATTTTAAATAATGTAATGCTAGGTTGGTTATTATTACACCTTATGGTAACACTTTATATTAACTACACACTATGCATCATTCATTAAGCATTAGTATTGACTGAATTCATTATTTAAGCATTAACTCTACATTAATAAACGTTAGTAAGCAGTTTATAACTGCAGCTACAGATGCTGTATTCCTGACTAATAATAACCACGTTTATAATGTGCTTAATAATTGTACTTTCATAACTTGTGACTGGTTGATTTTTCATTACTAAATTAATTATTGCATGATTTACAAACCATTTGTATTTAAGAGTAGTTGGTGACTTTTAAGATCAATCAGAATGAGTTAGTAAATGATTAATAAACTATTGAAATTAACATTTATATATCTTATTATTCAGGCATTATAGTAATGGCTACTATACATGTTAATAAATGCTTTGTTAACTTAACTTCATGCAATTTTGTGACCTAATCTAAAGACCAAATCTTATCTAAAAAGTAAAATTACTGTAAATTTTAAACATTGCTGAATAACGAGTGTCAAAATATAATATAAAATTGGATAAAACAACAATATAATAATTTAACAGTATAAGAGGATGCAATGTTTAAACTGCACAGTAATTTTATTTTACATAAGGTTGCAAATATTTATTTTTTATTTGATACAGTTTCATTTGTGTATCTTCAAAAGAATAGGAATGAATAATGTTGTTTATATTCTTATTTCCTGTTTAGAACTGAGTACTTTAGTAGTCATTTATAAGGGATTTATAAAGCAAAAATAGTCCTCACTTTAGATTAGGTCACAAAACTTGATGAAGTTGAGTTAATAAAGCATTTATTAACATACAAATTAACTACTAATATATGCCTGAATAATAAGAATTATAAATGTTAATTTGAATAGTTTATTAATCATTTACTTTCGCATTCTGAATTATCTTAAACAACCAACTATGCTTAAATAACTGGTTTGTAAATAATGGAAAACTTAATTTAGTAATAAAAAAATCATTAGCAAAGTATGAAAGTACAATTATTAAGCACATTATAAATGTGGTTTTAAGTGAAGAATACAGCATTTGTAGCTGCAGTTATAAACTGCTTACTAGCGTTTATTAATGTAGAGTTAATGCTTTACAGATAATGAATTCACTAGATACTAATGCTTAATAAATAGTTCATGGTGTGTAGTTAATATAGTGTTACCGACCTTATTTGTAGATCTTATATAGTATTACCTTCCTATAAATAATTATTAAATTAATATTATATAAATAATATATATAATATTATTTTGGTTCAAACTCTTGTTTTTATACAACAAAGACATATCTTTACGAGAGAATGAAGCTTAAATCTTTAAAGAAATTGAAGATTCAACCCAAATCTTTTTACTGAAAATTATTTAGCCTGGTGACCTCATTATTATACCAGAATGAGCCATATCAGTCAGTCAAAAACATATCGCCACATATTAGACCGTCGTGAGACAGGTTAGTTTTACCCTACTGATGTGGGCCGTTGTTGCGCTAGTAATCCCGCTCAATACGAGAGGAACCGCGGGTTCAGACATTTGGTTCGTGCGCTTGGCTGAGAAGCCACTGGCGCGAAGCCACCATCTGCGGGATTATGATTGAACAACACCTCGAAGTCAGAATCCCGCCTAAAAGGCAACGATACTGCAGCGTCATCGGATCTCCGATAGGCCCGGGTAGGGTTGCCACCCGTCCTTTAAAATACGGAATCGTCCCGTATTTGAGAATGAAATTGCGCGTCCCGTTTTGAATCAATACGGGACATGTTTTGTCCTGTATTTTTATGTTTTTTTTTTTTTTTTTAAGTAGCTTTTCATGCAAATCATTCCACACGCATTGTATGAAAATGCCTCATTTCCTACTTTTGATTGGGTAATACTTGATGTCATCGTTAATTTGATTGGTCTTTGTCCAGTGAGGAGGGCGTGTCTTTTAAGCAGAGTCTGTCAAGTCTTGACAGAGAGTAGCCTAATGGCAGATGCTTCTCCAGGTAACCCCCCGCGTCTTAAAGTTTCAAAGTTTAAACGCAAGCGGCTGCAAAAGTACCGCAGAGAGTGGCTGCAGAGCGGTAGAAATTGTTGTCAAGCCAACTCCACGATTTGTCGGAGAGCGTTCTCTGTGGCTCATGCGGGACGTGCGACAGCATGCCTCCGGAAAGCAGCATTCCCGCAATGACAGAGCTCTTCTCCCGAAGCAGACATGGTAATAACAGTGACCCACTCTGTGAAAATCTAGCTGGAGTCTTTTTTTTTTTTTTGTAATTTACTGTTTTCTACATGAAATAAAGAACAGTCTGTGAAAATAATACAAATATATGTGTTTAATATTAACTGAGTAAAACCATATCAACAACTGAAATCACTCATAATTTCTTGGCCTGGTTTTCACACACACTGGGTCACAAATTGTAATTTGTAAAAATTCTGTAAATACAAGTGGATCACGTTCCAATGTAAAATTATGATTTGCTTGTTAAGAATAAGTCAGGCACATAAGCATTAATTTATTAGACATGAAATATTACATTTGCTACATTAATAAACAACATAATGCCCATGTAAAGAAAATAAACTAGTAAATTGCTACTTTCCATATTTTTAAATTAGAAATATTCTATTTGAAAACTTTACTAGCTAATGTTTGTAGCTAGTTTATGTTTGTGCTGTTTCCATGTTTGGATAGGTGTTACTGCAAATAATGACAAATATTTTAGCCAAAATCTGTTATCAATACCACCCTTTAAAATTAGGTTGATTAGTAATTTCTCCTCCCCTCTAGGTTACAGCAGCTGAGGTAACACAGGTGTACCGCACTATTAAACATAACATCAGCTATAATAGTGCTGCAGAGTTGTAAAACAGAAAGACTGACTGCATCTGATCTGTTTACAGATTTCAATAAAAGACAGTTTATTTTAATGTCCAAGTGTTCATACTTTCCTGAAAACATTTTAAGTTGCGATTTACCACCACTGGCATGCTATTGGGCCTGCGATTGGGGATGTGGCCCCCGCTGCAGTATGCGTCCCTTATTTTTTTGTATTAAAAGTGGTAACCCTAGGGCCCGGGGTAGCCGGGAAACCCCTCTCCGGAGGAGAGCTGCTCGTGACCGGAACCGGGGGCGCGGCCAGAACGAGTGCCTCTCTTCCAGTGACGCACCGCATTTCAGCCGGTCCATTACCGGATTTATGCAAAGTTACGCTAACGGAATAGACATGGAATAGACTGAAGAAATGGAAACGTTAACGTTACAACTACGTTTAATAACGTTTAACTCTAGGAGAGTTGTAAAAAAGCTTATTAGAAATTATAAAAGTGGACTGTTTCTTTAACGTACGTCCCCTCAAGAAACAACGACCGAACAGGGATAAGGACATGGATTAAAAAAATTAAGTCTATAACATCAGATATTTGAGAATAACATTAGACTGCTAAATTTGACCAATTTAAAATAGCTTATAATCTTCCTTCATCAGGCCTTTCACCATTGTTCAGAGGGCGCGTGACGAGATTAAACTAATGAAAGACATTATCCCGATATAGAAAACTTGAAAGTTAACATAATTTAACAGCATAATTTGACTAACTGAAAACAAAACGAAATGCACAACTTATCTTGAAAGTTTACTTGAGCGTTTCTCCTGCTTCAGTCAAGCAGTCAGTCCGTCGTAACTCCGTGAGTGAGTCCATGAGGAGAGTGGCAACCGTTTCTTCTTCTTCTTTTTCCAAATGACAAGGCGCGAAGGCACGACGCCAAGTGATTGGATGATGCACAACGGAAGTGTTTTTATAGACCAATTACCATGTTTGTAAACATTCAGGATGCGCGCGCAGGGAGGTGGCAGAAAAAATACAGGAGCGCTACCATTTACAGCGAGGGAATGACATCCGATGCGGTTCAGTTTGTTGTTGTCTTAGAAATAAGTTAGATTGATTACATATTATATATATTATTTACATAATGCTTTCAGCGTATTATAACAGCTTGTCTAGCTTATTCCAACGAGGTGCGCTATTTGCACTTAGCCTAAATAGGGGTGCGTTTCTCGTCACAACACCTGTTGCACAAAGCGTGAGCAGCGCCTATTTTTTTCGGCATACATGTTCACAACCGGGATTCATACCGGGAGCGGCAACGCGAGCAGCGCATCAAGCAGGGGCGGTGCGAGAGGCTCGCGGGTATGTTTTCTGCGCGCATGCGTCAGTTTCTTTTTCTATTACATTGCTTTCACCAGCGTTGGATCGGTTGCACAAAGAGAGAATAACATCATTATAAAGCAATAAATATCTTTAACACCGTCTTTATTACAACGGGAAAAATATTCACAGGATGATTTTCCTGCGTGAGAAAATGGATGTGTGGCGTGAGAGCGTGAGAATACGGTCAATTGCGTGACTCTCACGCCGAATGCGTGAGAGTTGGCAGCACTGCTACTGTATGTACAGTAAGGGTGGTTTTGACAAAATATCGCCTGTAGTAAGTTGGTCTGGTCTCCATGAAGTTACTACAACCTTCAAAATATGAATAATAATCTTTGGTGAGGTACAGTAGTGTTTTTATTTGTCTATTTGACTACTGTATGTACAGTAAGGGTGGTTTTGACAAAATATTGCCTGTAGTAAGTTGGTCTGGTCTCTGTGAAGTTACTACAACCTTCAAAATATGAATAAAAATCTTTGGTGAGGTACAGTCGTGTTTTTATTTGTCTATTTGACTACTGTATGTACAGTAAGGATGGTTTTGACAAAATATCGCCTGTAGTAAGTTGGTCTGGTCTCTGTGAAGTTACTACAACCTTCAAAATATGAATAATAATCTTTGGTGAGGTACAGTAGTGTTTTTATCTGTGTATTTGACTACTGTATGTACAGTAAGGGTGGTTTTGACAAAATATCGCCTGTAGTAAGTTGGTCTGGTCTCCATGAAGTTACTACAACCTTCAAAATATGAATAATAATCTTTGGTGAGGTACAGTAGTGTTTTTATTTGTCTATTTGACTACTGTATGTACAGTAAGGATGGTTTTGACAAAATATCGCCTGTAGTAAGTTGGTCTGGTCTCTGTAAAGTTACTACAACCTTCAAAATATGAATAAAAATCTTTGGTGAAATACAGTAGTGTTTTTATTTGTCTATTTGACTACTGTATGTACAGTAAGGGTGGTTTTGACAAAATATCGCCTGTAGTAAGTTGGTCTGGTCTCTGTGAAGTTACTACAAACTTCAAATTATGAATAATAATCTTTGGTGAGGTACAGTAGTGTTTTTATCTGTGTATTTGACTACTGTATGTTCAGTAAGGGTGGTTTTGACAAAATATCGCCTGTAGTAAGTTGGTCTGGTCTCCATGAAGTTACTACAACCTTCAAAATATGAATAATAATCTTTGGTGAAATACAGTAGTGTTTTTATTTGTCTATTTGACTACTGTATGTACAGTAAGGGTGGTTTTGACAAAATATCGCCTGTAGTAAGTTGGTCTGGTCTCTGTGAAGTTACTACAACCTTCAAAATATGAATAAAAATCTTTGGTGAGGTACAGTAGTGTATTTATTTGTCTATTTGACTACTGTATGTACAGTAAGGGTGGTTTTGACAAAATATCGCCTGTAGTAAGTTGGTCTGGTCTCCATGAAGTTACTACAACCTTCAAAATATGAATAATAATCTTTGGTGAGGTACAGTAGTGTTTTTATCTGTGTATTTGACTACTGTCTGTACAGTAAGGATGGTTTTGACAAAATATCGCCTGTAGTAAGTTGGTCTGGTCTCTGTGAAGTTACTACAACCTTCAAATTATGAATAATAATCTTTGGTGAGGTACAGTAGTGTTTTTATCTGTGTATTTGACTACTGTCTGTACAGTAAGGGTGGTTTTGACAAAATATCGCCTGTAGTAAGTTGGTCTGGTCTCCATGAAGTTACTACAACCTTCAAATTATGAATAAAAATCTTTGGTGAGGTACAGTAGTGTTTTTATTTGTCTATTTGACTACTGTATGTACAGTAAGGATGGTTTTGACAAAATATCGCCTGTAGTAAGTTGGTCTGGTCTCCATGAAGTTACTACAACCTTCAAAATATGAATAAAAATCTTTGGTGAGGTACAGTAGTGTTTTAATCTGTGTATTTGACTACTGTATGTACAGTAAGGGTGGTTTTGACAAAATATCGCCTGTAGTAAGTTGGTCTGGTCTCCATGAAGTTACTACAACCTTCAAAATATGAATAAAAATCTTTGGTGAGGTACAGTAGTGTTTTTATTTGTCTATTTGACTACTGTATGTACAGTAAGGATGGTTTTGACAAAATATCGCCTGTAGTAAGTTGGTCTGGTCTCTGTGAAGTTACTACAACCTTCAAATTATGAATAATAATCTTTGGTGAGGTACAGTAGTGTTTTTATTTGTCTATTTGACTACTGTATGTACAGTAAGGATGGTTTTGACGAAATATCGCCTGTAGTAAGTTGGTCTGGTCTCCATGAAGTTACTACAACCTTCAAATTATGAATAAAAATCTTTGGTGAGGTACAGTAGTGTTTTTATCTGTGTATTTGACTACTGTATGTACAGTAAGGATGGTTTTCACAAAATATCGCCTGTAGTAAGTTGGTCTGGTCTCTGTGAAGTTACTACAACCTTCAAATTATGAATAAAAATCTTTGGTGAGGTACAGTAGTGTTTTTATCTGTGTATTTGACTACTGTATGTACAGTAAGGGTGGTTTTGACAAAATAACGCCTGTAGTAAGTTGGTCTGGTCTCCATGAAGTTACTACAACCTTCAAAATATGAATAAAAATCTTTGGTGAGGTACAGTAGTGTTTTATTTGTCTATTTGACTACTGTATGTACAGTAAGGGTGGTTTTGACAAAATATCGCCTGTAGTAAGTTGGTCTGGTCTCCATGAAGTTACTACAACCTTCAAAATATGAATAAAAATCTTTGGTGAGGTACAGTAGTGTTTTTATTTGTCTATTTGACTACTGTATGTACAGTAAGGGTGGTTTTGACAAAATATTGCCTGTAGTAAGTTGGTCTGGTCTCTGTGAAGTTACTACAACCTTCAAAATATGAATAAAAATCTTTGGTGAGGTACAGTCGTGTTTTTATTTGTCTATTTGACTACTGTATGTACAGTAAGGATGGTTTTGACAAAATATCGCCTGTAGTAAGTTGGTCTGGTCTCTGTGAAGTTACTACAACCTTCAAAATATGAATAATAATCTTTGGTGAGGTACAGTAGTGTTTTTATCTGTGTATTTGACTACTGTATGTACAGTAAGGGTGGTTTTGACAAAATATCGCCTGTAGTAAGTTGGTCTGGTCTCCATGAAGTTACTACAACCTTCAAAATATGAATAATAATCTTTGGTGAGGTACAGTAGTGTTTTTTATTTGTCTATTTGACTACTGTATGTACAGTAAGGGTGGTTTTGACAAAATATCGCCTGTAGTAAGTTGGTCTGGTCTCTGTGAAGTTACTACAACCTTCAAAATATGAATAATAATCTTTGGTGAGGTACAGTAGTGTTTTTATTTGTCTATTTGACTACTGTATGTACAGTAAGGATGGTTTTGACAAAATATCGCCTGTAGTAAGTTGGTCTGGTCTCTGTAAAGTTACTACAACCTTCAAAATATGAATAAAAATCTTTGGTGAGTTACAGTAGTGTTTTTATTTGTCTATTTGACTACTGTATCTACAGTAAGGGTGGTTTTGACAAAATATCGCCTGTAGTAAGTTGGTCTGGTCTCTGTGAAGTTACTACAACCTTCAAATTATGAATATTAATCTTTGGTGAGGTACAGTAGTGTTTTTATCTGTGTATTTGACTACTGTCTGTACAGTAAGGGTGGTTTTGACAAAATATCGCCTGTAGTAAGTTGGTCTGGTCTCTGTGAAGTTACTACAACCTTCAAAATATGAATAAAAATCTTTGGTGAGTTACAGTAGTGTTTTTATTTGTCTATTTGACTACTCTATGTACAGTAAGGGTGGTTTTGACAAAATATTGCCTGTAGTAAGTTGGTCTCGTCTCTGTGAAGTTACTACAACCTTCAAATTATGAATAAAAATCTTTGGTGAGGTACAGTAGTGTTTTTATTTGTCTATTTGACTACTGTATGTACAGTAAGGATGGTTTTGACAAAATATCGCCTGTAGTAAGTTGGTCTGGTCTCCATGAAGTTACTACAACCTTCAAATATGAATAAAAATCTTTGGTGAGGTACAGTAGTGTTTTAATCTGTGTATTTGACTACTGTATGTACAGTAAGGGTGGTTTTGACAAAATATCGCCTGTAGTAAGTTGGTCTGGTCTCCATGAAGTTACTACAACCTTCAAAATATGAATAAAAATCTTTGGTGAGGTACAGTAGTGTTTTTATTTGTCTATTTGACTACTGTATGTACAGTAAGGGTGGTTTTGACAAAATATCGCCTGTAGTAAGTTGGTCTGGTCTCCATGAAGTTACTACAACCTTCAAAATATGAATAAAAATCTTTGGTGAGGTACAGTAGTGTTTTAATCTGTGTATTTGACTACTGTATGTACAGTAAGGATGGTTTTGACAAAATATCGCCTGTAGTAAGTTGGTCTGGTCTCTGTGAAGTTACTACAACCTTCAAATTATGAATAATAATCTTTGGTGAGGTACAGTAGTGTTTTTATTTGTCTATTTGACTACTGTATGTACAGTAACGATGCTTTTGACAAAATATCGCCTGTAGTAAGTTGGTCTGGTCTCTGTGAAGTTACTACAACCTTCAAATTATGAATAAAAATCTTTGGTGAGGTACAGTAGTGTTTTTATTTGTCTATTTGACTACTGTATGTACAGTAAGGGTGGTTTTGACAAAATATCGCCTGTAGTAAGTTGGTCTGGTCTCTGTGAAGTTACTACAACCTTCAAAATATGAATAATAATCTTTGGTGAGGTACAGTAGTGTTTTTATTTGTCTATTTGACTACTGTATGTACAGTAAGGATGGGTTTGACGAATAATCGCCTGTAGTAAGTTGGTCTGGTCTCCATGAAGTTACTACAACCTTCAAATTATGAATAAAAATCTTTGGTGAGGTACAGTAGTGTTTTTATCTGTGTATTTGACTACTGTATGTACAGTAAGGGTGGTTTTTGACAAATATCGCCTGTAGTAAGTTGGTCTGGTCTCCATGAGTTACTACAAACCTTCAAAATATGAATAAAAATCTTGGTGAGGTACAGTAGTGTTTTTATTTGTCTATTTGACTACTGTATGTACAGTAAGGATGGTTTTGACAAAATATCGCCTGTAGTAAGTTGGTCTGGTCTCTGTGAAGTTACTACAACCTTCAAAATATGAATAAAAATCTTTGGTGAGGTACAGTAGTGTTTTTATTTGTCTATTGGACTACTGTATGTACAGTAAGGGTGGTTTTGACAAAATATCGCCTGTAGTAAGTTGGTCTGGTCTCTGTGAAGTTACTACAACCTTCAAAATATGAATAATAATCTTTGGTGAGGTACAGTAGTGTTTTTATTTGTCTATTGGACTACTGTATGTACAGTAAGGGTGGTTTTGACAAAATAACGCCTGTAGTAAGTTGGTCTGGTCTCCATGAAGTTACTACAACCTTCAAAATATGAATAAAAATCTTTGGTGAGGTACAGTAGTGTTTTTATTTGTCTATTTGACTACTGTATGTACAGTAAGGATGGTTTTGACAAAATATCGCCTGTAGTAAGTTGGTCTGGTCTCTGTGAAGTTACTACAACCTTCAAAATATGAATAAAAATCTTTGGTGAGGTACAGTAGTGTTTTTATTTGTCTATTGGACTACTGTATGTACAGTAAGGGTGGTTTTGACAAAATATCGCCTGTAGTAAGTTGGTCTGGTCTCCATGAAGTTACTACAACCTTCAAAATATGAATAAAAATCTTTGGTGAGTTACAGTAGTGTTTTTATTTGTCTACTTGACTACTGTATGTACAGTAAGGGTGGTTTTGACAAAATATCGCCTGTAGTAAGTTGGTCTGGTCTCCATAAAGTTACTACAACCTTCAAAATATGAATAAAAATCTTTGGTGAGGTACAGTAGTGTTTTTATTTGTCTATTTGACTACTGTATGTACAGTAAGGATGGTTTTGACAAAAATATCGCCTGTAGTAAGTTGGTCTGGTCTCTGTGAAGTTACTACAACCTTCAAATTATGAATAAACATCTTTGGTGAGGTACAGTAGTGTTTTTATTTGTCTATTTGACTACTGTATGTACAGTAAGGGTGGTTTTGACAAAATATCGCCTGTAGTAAGTTGGTCTGGTCTCTGTGAAGTTACTACAACCTTCAAATTATGAATAAACATCTTTGGTGAGGTACAGTAGTGTTTTTATCTGTGTATTTGACTACTGTATGTACAGTAAGGATGTTTTTGACAAAATATCGCCTGTAGTAAGTTGGTCTGGTCTCTGTGAAGTTACTACAACCTTCAAAATATGAATAAAAATCTTTGGTGAGGTACAGTCGTGTTTTATTTGTCTATTTGACTACTGTATGTACAGTAAGGATGGTTTTGACAAAATATCGCCTGTAGTAAGTTGGTCTGGTCTCTGTGAAGTTACTACAACCTTCAAAATATGAATAATAATCTTTGGTGAGGTACAGTAGTGTTTTTATTTGTCTATTTGACTACTGTATGTACAGTAAGGATGGTTTTGACAAAATATCGCCTGTAGTAAGTTGGTCTGGTCTCTGTGAAGTTTACTACAACCTTCAAAATATGAATAAAAATCTTTGGTGAGGTACAGTAGTGTTTTTATTTGTCTATTTGACTACTTTATGTACAGTAAGGGTGGTTTTGACAAAATATCGCCTGTAGTAAGTTGGTCTGGTCTCCATGAAGTTACTACAAACTTCAAAATATGAATAAAAATCTTTGGTGAGGTACAGTAGTGTTTTATTTTGTCTATTTGACTACTGTATGTACAGTAAGGGTGGTTTTGACAAAATATCGCCTGTAGTAAGTTGGTCTGGTCTCTGTGAAGTTACTACAACCTTCAAATTATGAATAAACATCTTTGGTGAGGGTACAGTAGTGTTTTTATCTGTGTATTTGACTACTGTATGTACAGTAAGGATGGGTGTTTTGACAAAATATCGCCTGTAGTAAGTTGGTCTGGTCTCTGTGAAGTTACTACAACCTTCAAATTATGAATAATAATCTTTGGTGAGGTACAGTAGTGGTTTTTATTTGTCTATTTGACTACTGTATGTACAGTAAGGGTGGTTTTGACAAAATATCGCCTGTAGTAA
>LR812533.1:55191621-55277842 GCA_903798195.1 Danio kyathit | reverse complement strand
AAAGGTTTACTCCCATTAAGCTGCAGAAGAGCTGTAATTTCTTTGTTACCAAAAAAAGGAGACTTGCAAAAAATAAGTAATTGGAGACCAGTATCACTTTTGTGCACTGATTATAAGATATTGTCAAAGGCATTAGCCACACGATTAAGCAAGGTAATAGGTCAAGTAATACACCCAGATCAAAATTATTGTATACCGAATAGATCAATTTTTGACAATATTTATTTGGTTAGAGATGTTTTAGAAGCAACAAAGTTATTTGGTATCAATTGTGGAATGATCTCTTTAGACCAAGAGAAAGCATTTGACCGTATAGAACATGCATATTTAAAAAAGGTTTTAGAAATTTTTGGGTTTAGCCCAGCTTTTATAAGTATGATTATTGTTATGTATAGTGACATTCAAAGTGTATTAAAAGTCAATGGTGGTCTAAGTGCTCCTTTTAAAGTACAGAGAGGAGTTAGACAGGGGTGTGCTATGTCGGGGATGTTGTACACACTGGCTATCGAACCTTTGCTGAATAAATTAAGGTCTGAGATAAAGGGTATTTGTATTCCTCATTGTAACGTTTCTTTGCATCTTTCTGCTTATGCTGATGATGTTATTGTTTTTATATCAAATGCGGAAGATATTAAAAAATTGGATTTTATTGTAGGTGATTTTAAGACGATATCCTCTGCTAAAATCAACTGGGAAAAGAGTGAAGCCCTGCTTATGGGTAGCTGGAGCGGTTGTCCCTCCCAAGTTACCTGGAGGTTTAACATGGAAGAAAGTGGCCTGAAATACCTTGGGATTTTTTAGGTGAAGATGGCTGTGTTCAAAAAAAACTGGGATGGTATGCTTGAGAAAATCCAAGGACTTTTACAAAAATGGAAATGGCTACTTCCACAGTTATCGTATAGAGGCCGCACACTTATAATTAACAACTTGGTGGATCCTCTATATGGCACAAACTGGCGTGTGTAGACCCCCCTATTGTTTACTACCAAAACTTCAAAGAGAGATGGTAAATTTTTTCTGGGACAATTTACACTGGATCCCTCAAGTGTCTCTTCTTACCAAGAAATGAAGGAGGTTCAAGGCTTGGTTAATCTTGTGAGTAGAGGAGCAACGTATAGACTGCAGTTCATCCAGAGACTATTGTTTGGCCCAAAAGTCTTGTGTGGAGGCCTCGGCACAACGTGTTTTATGTGGGGTGAACAAACTGAAACTTCATACAGTTCTTTTTTTAATGGATTGTGAACGCTTGGATTTAACTGGACTGCCATCTTTTTACAAAACCGTTTTTAAAGTATGGAGTATGTTCAAGCACAAATGGTCAGAGACCACTATACCACTCTTCTGGCTACTTGAAGAGCCAGTGGTTTTGGGGGTCGCTTAGATGTGTCAGGAGATGACACTCCAGGACTGATGGACATATTAGTGTCCAAAAAAATGTTACAATTGAGAGACATTGTTGACAAAGCAGGTACTGGACTGAGTGATGCCACGAATATTGCTAAATGTATGGGAATACGATCAGTTAGGTTTGCAAAGAAACTTTTAGATAAATTGAATGTGATGTTAAATGAAAATGAAAAAACACTGCTTGAGAGTTATAGTCAGGATTTTTTTATCCCAGATGACAAAGATTTTTTTCCTGACATCAGAATTGAACCTGTTGTAAGAAATGTTGGGTATAATAGTCCTTTGCTATGTTTTAATGAAAGTGTTGATTTTAGTTCAGCTGAAGGTAAAGTATTGTACAGATATATTGTGAAAATAAATAACAAACACATTTTAAAAGACAGAACTGACACTGTATGGAGAAGTAAACTGGGAGTAGAAGAGGAAAAAAAACCAGAATGGAGAATTCTATATAAACCACCATTGACGAAAAGGGGAGGAGACTTGCAGTGGAGAATATTACATGGTGCTGTAGCTGTGAACTCTTTTGTAACAAAAATGAACCCTAATATAAGTGATAAGTGTCCATTTTGTCCAGAGAGAGAAACAATTTTTCATTGTTTTACAGAGTGTAAGAGACTTTCTCCACTTTTGATATCCTAACTGATTTTTTTTCAAGAATGGGTCATTTTTTTACAAAACAGGTTTTTATAATGGGTTTTAAGTATAACAAATGGCAGAAATATAAATGTCAATTAATTAATTTTCTTATTGGCCAAGCAAAATTAGCAATCTATTTTTCTAGAAAAAATGAAATCGAACAAAGAAATGGACAAAACATTGTATCCATCTTTAAAAACATGATTAAATCTAGAATTGTTTATTACTATAAATTGACAAATGCAATTACTGTTTTTGAGCGTGAATGGTGTTGTGATGTTGGGCTGTGTTTTGTAATCAATGAGGAATTGCTTTTTACAAATGTACTGTTGTAAATAATAATATATGTGAAAAATGATATGTAAAATGATTATATAATTGTAATTAAAGGTTTTTGTAAAATCAAAAAATCTCTCTCTGTGTGTGTGTGTGTGTGTTTACAAGTTTGTGTAATAGAATGTGTTTGTGTTTCTGTATATATGTATGTATGTATGTATGTATGTATGTATGTGTGTGTGTGTGTGTGTGTGTGTTGCTAAGTGTATGAGACTGTCTGTGTGTCAGTGAGTGTATGTGTGCACAAGAAACTGTGTCAGTGAATGTGTGTGTGTGTGTGTGTGTGTGTGTGTGTGTGTGTGTGTACGTGTTTTTGTGACATATCAGGACACAAATCTGTATAATGACATGGGTATGACACAGGTATTACAAAAAGCAGGTGAAATATGAGGACATTGGTGACGTCCTCACTTCTCAAAAAGCTTCTAAATCACACAGGATGAGTTTTTTCAGGGAGTAAAGCTGTACACTGTCTCCTGTGATGGTTGGGTTTAGGGGTAGGGTGGGGTGAGGGCAATATAATATACGCTTTGATCTGTATAAAATGAATGGAAGCCTATGTAATGTACCCACTTTTCACAAAAACAAACATGTGTGTGTGTGTGTGTGTGTGTGTGAGAGAGAGAGTGATAGTGTGTAGACTGTATGAGACTGTGTGTTTGTGTGTGTGTGTGTGTCTCTCTCTCTCTCTCTGTGTGTGTGTGTGTGTGTGTGTTTACAAGTTTGTGTAATAGAGTGTGTTTGTGTTTCTGTATATTTGTATGTATGTATGTATGTATGTATGTATGTATGTATGTGCGTGTGAGAGAGAGAGCGCGATAGTGTGTAGACTGTATGAGACTGTGTGTTTGCGTGTGTGTGTGTGTGTGTGTGTGTGTGTGTGTGTGTCTCTGTGTGTGTGTATCTGTCTAAGTGTAGCGTTAAAGCGAGACAAAGCACTGCATTCCAGCATCAAACAGGTTGAGCCCCCTCAGTGACGCACACACAGAGAAACCTGCTGCAAGTGCACTAGCAACTGGACACTCCCTAGTACAGAACGTACTAATAGAGACACAGCAAACACAGCCAACGTCCGCCAGGAGCCAATAGGAGACTAATGACATTTAATACAAATCAATATAGTGCACGTGTTCACACTCGGCTGCGTCTCTTATGTATTATGTTTCGTCACTGCACTGTACATAATAGAGCAGAACCGCAGAACACAGAGTTTAGTGATGATTTTCATTCATTCATTTATGTTTACTTATACACAACCTGACAAAAGTCTTGTCGCCTATCCAAGTTTTAGGAACAGCAAATAATAGGTTGACTTCTAGTTGATCATTTGGTATCAGAAGTGTCTTATATGAAAGGTAAAGGCCTCTAGATGACGCTTATTTGACCACAATAAAATATGATCAGGCCTTGATTTTGGCTGATTTCATTAGGACAGTAAGGTCTGACTTTGCTTAGACAAAAGTCTCGTCACTGAACAGAACTAATAATGTCCAGTATAGAATATAAAGTCATGCTGCAGTGGAAACAGAATGAATATTGTGTCTGACTCCATCATGAGCTTGGAGGACTGCATCATACATCTCTGCAATGACTCAAATCACTGATTAATAAAGTCATCTGCAATGGCAGAGAAAGCGTTCTTGCAGGACTCCCAGAGTTTATCAAGAGTCTTTGGATTCATCTTCAACGCCTCCTCCTTCATCTTACCCCAGACATGCTCAATAATGTTCATGTCTGGTGACTGGGCTGGCCAATCCTGGAGCACCTTGACCTTCTTTGCTTTCAGGAGCTTTGATGTGGAGGCTGAAGTACGAGAAGGAGCGCTATCCTGCTGAAGAATTGTCCCTCTCCTGTGGTTTGTAATGTAATGGACAGCACAAATGTCTTGATACCTCAGGCTGTTGATGTTGATCATCCACTCTGCAGATCTCTCGCACACCCCCATACTGAATGTAACCCCAAACCATGATTTTTCCTTCACCAAACTTGACTGATTTCTGTGAGAATCTTGGCTCCATGCTGGTTCCAGTAGGTCTTCTGCAGTATTTGTGATGATTGGGATGCAGCTCAACAGATGATTCAGCAGAAAAATCCACCTTCTGCCACATTTACAAATGATCAACTTGAAGTCGAGTTATTATTTGTTGCTCTTACAATTGGGATCCACGACAAGACTTGTCAGATAGTGTATATCTCATTTTACAGTAATTATCATTTCAAAGCAGCTTCACAAAAGATGCAGATTACATTACTGTCAGATTACAGTACAAATTTTGTTCTCTTTGACTCATTAGATTGAAACAGCTTTATTAGTTTTATCTTTTTTTAATGCTTCCCTTGAATCACAATTTGATAATCTGATTTCTATTACTTTACTTTCAGTACAATTTACTTTATTATGGACTCATCACAGTGGCGCAGTGGGTAGCATGATCGCCTCATAACAAGAAGGTCGCTGGTTCGAGTCCCGGCTGGGCCAGTTGGCATTTCTGTGTGGAGTTTGCATGTACTCCCTGTGTTGGCATGGGTTTCCTCCGTGCTTTACTCAGTTTATCAGGATGCTTTGCTCTCTTTGACTGACACACTGTAAAAAATATCCAAAAATATGCAGTTTCCCCATATTTTGTGATGCATGTTTTTATTTTCCCCATTTATTTATGTTTTGAATTGCATTATGGGAGCTTGATCTGTCTTCCAACAACTCTTAACCTTGAAAAGTCTGAAAAAGTGACTTTTATGGACATGTGTAATTGTTTGCAGTGATATTTTGTCTGGGTTGGTTTTTGTAGTGTAATATACACTATAATACTGTAATATACAACACCTTGTAATAAACTGCAGCACATTTTCCGTTATTTTACACACTCATTTCTCTAGATATTATTTCTTATATGATTATTCCAAATTACTAAAATGTCAATAAAAGTCACTTTGTTAAACTGTAGAGTTGAATTTTCAACATCAAAAGTCGACAGAGCAGAGATCAACATCCCATAATGGAATTTACGAGCAGAAACAAAGTCAAAACACACAAAATACAGAAACTGTTCATTAACTGTACGTTCACACCGAAAGCAGCGAGAGCGTCAAAGGTCGCTCTGGCCGCCCTGGCGACAACGCTGTCTGCCGTGAGCTCCGGCGGCGAGAGCGTCAAAATTCGCTAAACATTGATCTCGTATTTAAAGGGGCCGTTGCTGCATATCATATCAGTTACACTCCCGCATAAAACATGCTTTCTAGCGTGAAGATGTTGCACACTTATTATCAAATTCACTTAACTACTAGTTGCATGTGGTGTGGCTTTGCTCCAATATGTGTCCATATGCCTGAAATATTCTGCAGCAGCAATACCGTTTTGTATTGTCGCATGAAATTCCTGCTTTTTTTCAAGAAAAAAAATATGTATATAACATTGATGCACATCAGTAACTCGCCAGCAGCTTTTTTAATTTATGTTCCAGTAAGAAAACATTGCAAATAATTGGAAATCCAGCGACCGCAATAATCAAACCCTTGGGAACAACTGTGGTCGGAACCAAAGTTCACAGGTCTGCGTTCTCTGACTCCTCTCAAGCGGTGGACTTCTACATTCCGATTGCTTGCCGCCGAACCACGTCATAACTTATTACCATAAAAATGACTTGATTTCAACTCTCCTCGACGCCCACACCGGCGAAGACGCACCACGCTGCTCCTCATCGCTTATCGCCCGCGGCTCCCATTGAAAATGAATGACTTCCGGCTACTTTGACGCTCTCGCCGCTTATGGTGTGAACGTACAGTAACAGACACTTTTTACAGTGCAGTTTCATTAGTTTTGCTTTTTAATGCATCTGTTGAACCACAACTCGGAAGCAATATCATATATATATATATAATCATAGCATTATTTCAATAGATTACATTCATTCATTCATTTTCTTTTCGGCTTAGTCCCTTTATAGATTCGGGGTCGCCACAGCGGAATGAACCACCAACTTATTCAGCACGTTTTTACGCAGCAGATGCCCTTCCAGCCGCAACCCATCTTTGGGAAACATCCACACACACTCATTCACACTCATACACTACGGACAATTTAGCCTACCCAATTCAATTTTATCACATGTCTTTGGACTGTGTGGGAAACCGGAGGAAGGAAACCTTTGCGAACTCAGGGAGAACATGCAAACTCCACACATAAACGCCAACTGACCCAGCCGGGGCTCAAACCAGCGACCTTCTTGCTGTGAGGCAACAGCACTACCTACTGCACCCCTGCATGGCCAGATTACATTCAATCACTCATATTTAATTATTACTATTTTCCTTTTCAAGTCATTTCAGTGGGTTTTTTCTTTTTTCAATGGAAAAGTAGCAACAATTTTGTCCACATCTGTGCATATATATAATAATACGTTTACATTTTGGAGATATTAAAATTACTAAAATGTTTATTGCATAATATTTTTCATTTACTGTATATGAATTTCTGAGTATTTCAGAAACTGCTGATCTACTGGGATTTCCATGCACAACCATCTCTAGGGTTTACAGAGAATGGGCTGAGTAAGAGAAAGTATCCAGTGAGCGGCAGTTCTGTGGGCCCAAATGCCTTGTTGATGCCAGAGGTCAGAGGAGAATGGCCAGACTGGTTCCAGCTCATATAAGGCAACAGTAACTCAAATAAGCACTCGTTACAACTGAGGTCTGCAGAAGAGCATCTCTGAACACACAACACGTCCAACCTTGAGTCGGATGGGCTACAGCAGCAGAAGACCACACCGGGCGCCACTCCTGTCAGCTAAGAACAGGAAACTGAGGCTACAATTCACACAGGCTCACCAAAACTGGACAATAGAAGATTGGAGAAACGTTGCCTGGTCTGATGAGTCTCCATTTCTGCTGCCACATTCGGATGGTCGGCTCAGAATTTGGCATCAACAACAAGAAAGATGGATCCCTCCTGCCTTGTATCAATGGTTTAGGCTGGTGGTGGTGGTGTAATGGTGTGGGGGATATTTTCTTGGCACACTTCGGGTCCATTAGTACCAATTGAGCATTGTGTCAACGCCACAGCCTACCTGAGTATTGTTGCTGACCATGTCCATCGCTTTATGACCACAGTGTACTCATCTTCTGATGGCTACTTCCAGCAGGATAACACACCATGTCATAAAGCGTGAATCATCTCAGACTGGTTTCTTGAACATGATAATGAGTTCACTGTACTCAAATGGCCTCCACAATCACCATATCTCAATCCAAAAGAGCACCTTTGGGATGTGGTGGAACGGGAGATTCGCATCATGGTGCAGCTGACAAATCTGCAGCAACTGCGTGATGCTATCATGTCAATATGGAGCAAAATCTCTGAGGAATATTTCCAGTTGTTGAATCTATGCCACGAAGGATTAAGGCAGTTCTGAAGGCAAAAGCGGTCCAACCCGGTATGAGTAAGGTGTGCCTAATAAAGTGGGCAGTGAGTGTATATAAAATGCTTTGGCAATACTATGCAAAATGTCATGCCAATAAAGTCAATGCAACTCCAAATAAAAGCCAGAAGCTAAGCTTTTTTAGTTTTGCACAGTAACTGATGATCAACAGTAATGATGACACATTTTACCTCCTCACAACAGGTAAAACCAGCAACAATGAAGAATGCATGATTATATGCTGTCATGATTTTACAATCAAAAATGTGATTATAATGGAAGTCAATGGGGCAAAAACAACGCCCAACATAACGAAAGGGTAGTCAATTTGCCCCGAGTGTGTTGATGACAATTTTCAAAGCATTTTACCAAAAGATGTCATAAGATTGGTCACCAAAAATCATCCCATTAGCTGAAACGCAGAGAAGATTGTGGTCAAATTAAGGCTTAACCTCCTATGGCCCGAGTGTCCACATACGTGGACAGCACATTTTTAGCTCTTAAGTGGCTACTTAAAATACTTTGAATGTTTTATATTTTTTACAGACATTCAGTGTCATCCTGCAACTGTTTTGCAGCATATGAAATGTCCCAAACCCTATTTTTAACTGTCCAAAATGGGAAAAAATATTGACGCTCAAAGCAAGTTCACAAAAAAAAAATCTATGTTAAATATGCATAAAAGAAAATCCGGGGAAAAAGTTTTTTTTATGTAAATTGGGACCACGAGTCCACATATATGGACATTATTTTTCTCTAAAAGTACATCATATCAAAAGATGATACTTAGATTTTCATTCTAATTAGGTTCCAATAAGCCCAAACAGCAGAGAGAAATAAAAAATGCATGTAAAAAAACACCTTGGGCCTTAAGAGGTTAAAATCAGCCCAAAGTGGATGAGAACGACCCAACAGCACATGTTTTAGTGTTCCTCAGAAGTGTTGAGATGACACTGAACTCTCCTCAGATCACAGACGAAGCGTGTGTGTTTTCTGTCGGTGTGTTTTCACCAAATAAAGCCGCTGTTTGTGTTGTGTAAAATCTTTGGTTACATTTGTCATGCAGCAATAGACACATTTACCATAAATACAGCGCGGTGTTTGACTGTAAACATGCTGTAGTGTTCGTCTACACCATAGTTCAACTTTTATCTCATGTTTCCAGAGAATTAAACAGCCACACTGAGATTTACCAGCGTCTGAACACACAACACAGACATTTATACAAGAAACAGTGACAAAATGCTGAAACAAAAGAACAAGAAAACACTTTATAAGCCCTTTTATTACTACAAAGTGCTTGAAATGCATCTCAACAAGTTATTTAATTAATATAATGGGATTTAGATTAGGCTTATTTACTTTAAAAACAATAATATATTTATTCATTTTCCTCCAGCTTTGTCCCTTTATTTATCACTGGCTGCCACAGTGGAATGAACCGCCAACTATTCCAGCATATGTTTTACACAGTGGATGCCCTTCCAGTTGCAACCCAGTACTGGGAAACACCCATACACACTCATTCACACACACACACTCATACACTACGGCCAATTTAGTTCATCAATTCCCCTATAGCGCATGTGTTTGGACTGTGGGGGAAACCGGAGCACCCGGAGGAAACCCACACGGGGAGATAATACATTAATATCATTCATTCATTCATTCATTTTCTTGTCGGCTTTGTCCCTTGCGGGGTCGCCACAGCGGAATGAACCGCCAACTTATCCAGCACGATTTTATGCAGCGGATGCCCTTCCAGCCGCAACCCATCTCTGGGAACTTCCACACACACATTCACACTCATACGCTATGGACAATTTAGCTTACCCAATTCACCTGTACTGCATGTCTTTAGACTGTGGGGGAAACCGGAGCACCCGGAGGAAACCCACGCGAACCCAGGGAGAACATGCAAACTCCACACAGAAACGCCAACTGACCCAGCCCAGCCGAGGTTCGAACCTACAACCCAGCGACGTTCTTGCTGTGAGGCAACAGCACTACCTACTGCGCCACTGCGTTGCCCAACTGGACCCGAGCAACTTAGCTAATTATAGGCCTATTTCACATTAATATCAGTGTGTTATTATTAATGAAGTCATTTTCTGGCATTTACATTACAAACAACTCAAGAACAATGGAAAGCATCTAAACAACAACAACACAATCCATCTAAATTAAACAGCTTCATTAGGAATACAACAACAAACAGCATTAGGGACCAGAGAGCTTCTAAATCACTCATTTGTTTATTTAAAGATACAAACACACACACAGACAGACACACACACACACACACAAACACACACACAAACACGCGCGCACACACACACAAACACGCACGCACGCACGCACACTCACACACACACACACAATCACAAACACCGATGATTCCAAACACACACACACACACACACGATCACAAACAAATACATTAGACATATACACAATTACAAACACCAATGCATCCAAAATACACACACACAATCACAAACATACACAAACACACACATACACATAAATCACAAACACACACAATCACAAACACATCCATGCATGCATAAACACACACACACACGCATGCATAAACACATACACACACACACACACAAATTGAAACACCAACGCATCGAAAATACACACAATCACAAACACATACACACACACACACACACCAATGCATCCAAAATACAGAGACACACACACAATGACAAAAACCAGTGCATCCAAACACACATGCGCACGCACGCACGCACGCACACACACACACACACACACACACGCACACAATCACAAACATATACATACACAAACACACACACACACCAATGCATCCAAAATACAGACACACGCACACACACACACAACACACACACACACACACACACACACACTGCATCTAAAATACACACACAATCACAAACATTCACAAACACACACACAAACAAACAAACAAACAAACAAACACACACACACAACCACACACACACACACACAAAACGCATCCAAAGCACAGACAAAAATCACAAACACTAACACTGTGTGTGTGTGTGTGTGTGTGTGTGTGTGTGTGTGTGTGTGTGTGTGTGTGTGTGTGTGTGTGTGTAAGATCAGTCTCGCCCCATTCATCAAGGTACCGTGAGAGATGGAGAGAATGAATGAATAAAAGGGAAGAGTGAATCACACACACACACAACACACACACACACAACACACACACACCACACACACAACACACACACAACAACACACACACACACACACACACACACACACACACACACACACACACACACACACACACACACACAGAGAGAGATGGATGGATTTGTACAATATTTCACTATGGTCTACTAAAGGACGCGTAACCATGACGACCACAACCACACAAACCCAATGGTCCAATAGAAACATCAGAAGATTGATGGAGCAGAACTGGACACAATCCAGATACACACACACACACACACACACACACACACACACACACACACACACACACACACACACACACACACACACACAGGGCGTTCTCGACTAATTTCCTAGTGCCGCATGAAAATTGAGAAAGAGCCACAGAAAAAGAGAACTGCCTGAGGACGAGTGCAGGTGTTCAGAAACAACTACAAAGACTGCGTCTGTGTGTGTGTGTGTGTGTGTGTGTGTGTGTGTGTGTGTGTGTGTGTGTGTGTGTGTGTGTGTGTGTGTGTGTGTGTGTGTGTGTTAGAGCTGCACGATTAATTGAAAAAAGATTGTGATCTCGATTTGAGCCTACACACGATCCTAATTCAGCTTGATTCAGCTAATAATAAAAACAAATCCTACTTTAATAATAATATTAATGATGATGATTATTATTATTATCAAGTAGGATATTGTTTATTTGTTTATTTATTTATTTTAAAGTCTACTTTTACAAATTGACACATGCAAACCACTGCAGATATGCTCTAACCAGCAGGCCCATGTCATATACAGTACAGACACTTAATAAATAACCTACTATAGATTAAAAGCAACAAGGTATGCTGTGTTTTGTTTTCACAAGCTTTGGAGACGTAACATAAATTCAGCTTTTAAATAATAGGTCACCTATAGCTTTCGCCATGAGGCTGTGTTCAAAATGACATCAATGTTTTCAAAGTGCACTGCGAAGGGAGCACAATTATAAACATGAAGATCGCTAAAACTGAACTGTAAAAATACTTTGAAGGCAAATTACACCTAGTAGAGATGACCTTAATGGGTTTTTAAATAATTCCAAGTTTAAATGTTAGAATGTTCTAAATCAGTGGTTCTCAACTCCAGTCCTCGGGCCCCCCTGCCCTGCACATTTTGTATGTCTTCCTTACTTAACACACCTGATTCAGATCATCAGCTCATTAACAGCGAGATCCATGAACTGATCCTTGTGTGTCAAATAAGAGAGACACAAAATGTGCAGGGTGGGGGGGCCCGAGGACTGGAGTGAATAGGGCATAGGGGGGGATAACTGGGAATAGAACACAGCCAGGAACTACAGTTGCAATCAGAATTATTCAACCCCTTGATTTATTAGCCCCCCTGTTTATTTTTTTCCCCAATTTCTGTTAAACAGAGAGAAGATTTCTTCAACACATTTCTAATCATAATAGTTTTAATAACTCATCTCTAATAACTGATTTATTTTATCTTTGCCATGATGACAGTAAATAATATTTTACTAGATATTTTTCAAGACACTTCTATACAGCTTAAAGTGACATTTAAAGGCTTAACTAGGTTAATTAGGTTAACTAGGCAGGTTAGGGTAATTAGGCAAGTTATTGTATAATGATGGTTTGTTCTGTAGACTATTGAAAAAAAATATAGCTTAAAGGGGCTAAAAATATTGACCTTTAAATGGGTTTAAAAAAAATTAAAACTGCTTTTATTCTAGCCGAAATAAAACAAATAAGACTTTCTCCAGAAGAAAAAAATATTATCAGACATACTGTGAAAATTTCCTTGCTCTGTTAAACATCATTTGGGAAATATTTAAAAAAGAAAAAAAATTCAAAGGGGGGCGAATAATTCTGATTGCAACTGTATGTTTCTAACTACAGCTCCAGAGGTGTAGTTGCAAGCATAGAAGTTTGCGACGCAGTTTGCGAATGTTCGTTGGACCGATGGATTTGGGAAACACCAAATCAGCAAGCTACGTTTGTAACAACACAACTTGCGACCTTAGTTGGCTAACGATGGTTTTCAGAAACGCACCCCAGAGCCATCGTTTGAGAGCCGCGGAGGAAGTTTGATTTGCATGGGTTTTTTTTCCTCAGAGTGATGGCAGCCATGAACCACACTCGGCCGTAAAAGTGAAACCAGCACACACATTATTTAAACAATCACATCGCATTGTAAAATTATGATTACGACAAGCATTTGTTATGTTTTTTCTTTCATATATAGCGATCACAAAGTGTTGTGGGTGAGAATAAATGTTTACTTTGTCAGTATAACTACTCTAGCCTATAGAATGTTAAATAGAATTCAGTCATTCATTTTCTTTTCAGCTTAGTCCCTTTATCAATCTGGGGTCGCCACGGCGGAATGAACCGCCAACTTAACCAGCATATGTTTTACACAGCGGATGCCCTTCCAGCTGCAACCCAGTAGTGGGAAACACCCATACACAAACACTACAGACAATTTAGCTTACCCAATTCCCTTATGGGTGACGCAGTGGCGCAGTAGGTAGTGCTGTCGCCTCACAGCAAGAAGGTCGCTGGTTCGAGGCTCGGCTGGGTCAGTTGGCGTTTCTGTGTGGAGTTTGCATGTTCGCGCTGCGTTCGCGTGGGTTTCCTCTGGGTGCTCCGGTTTCCCCCACAGTCCAAAGACATGTGGTACAGGTGAATTGGGTAGGCTAAATTGTCCGTAGTGTATGAGTGTGAATGAGTGTGTATGGATGTTTCCCAGAGATGGGTTGCAGCTGGAAGGGCACCCGCTGTGTAAAACATGTGCTGGATAAGTTGGCGGTTCAACCCACGTGAACGCAGGGAGAACATGCAAACTCCACACAGAAATGCCAACTGACCCAGCCGAGCCTCGAAGCAGTGACCGAACCGAACTTGCTCTGTGGCGATCATGCTACCCACTGTGCCACCGTGATGCCCCACATCTTGCATTTACAGTACGATCAAACAAAAGTAGCTTTAATGAGCAGAAGAAAAAAATGTCACACAGCTCAAATATTACAACACAAGCTTCCCAGCACATCTGTACACTGAAAAAAAATTATGTCTGCAAAACTGTTGCAAACAATTTATTTGTGTTGAATTTAAACAAACAAATTAAGATGAATAAAATTCTACTTAATTTGTTTGTTTAAATTCAGCCTAAATAAATTGTTTACAGCCACTTAACGTAAAAATATTGAGTAAATCAAAGGAATCATCTCTGAATGATTTTTTTCAGTGTACAATCTGCATTTATTTACGGATTTATTATTTGTATTGTTTTTTTGTGATAAATTATTGTCTATTTTCATATTTACCAAACCCTAAATTAAATGGCAACCTAACCAAACAGCAGCTAGCCACTTTTAACAGATTTCTTTTGCAACTTTTTTCACAAATGCCAGAAGGAAACAAAGCCTGCGTTTAAGCGAGAGTTGAATGTGTTGATCGGCCGTGTTTTATCTGCTGGTGTAAACGCAGTAAATGTGCTGTTTTTTTTTTTACTCTGGTTTACTCTCTCTGTGATCTGCTGCTACTCTTTCATTCAGTGCGGTTTGTTTTCCTTCTCTTTTCTCAGGCTTGTCATTTAATTCCTGTAAATGTTCAGAAGAGGCACCCAAACTCAAAGCTCGCCACAAATTTATCATTCCTGCAGGAAAACACACACACACACACACGCACGCACGTTTCTGCCCGTTTATTCTGGGATGCTTTGCATGTGATTAAAAATATGTTAAATCAACAAGCTTTTTTGTGGAAGTATACTTTAAAAAAGATGTAAAACGTTATTGTCTTATTGTTTGACAGTGCTGGTAAATTTATTCATTTTATTATTTAATTAATAATATATATTTATGTTTTATATTTTTATTTATTTAAAACATTTTTTTATAAAAATATTTATGTTTTATATTTACTAAAAAAACTTTTATTATTTTATTTAACTTTATTTAAGATTTATATTTATTTATTTCAAGCATTATTAATTTGTTTCATATTTATTTATTTAAAGCATTATTTATTTTGTTTATTTATTATTTATATTGGCTGCACAGTGGCGCAGTGGGTAGCACGATCACCTCACAGCAAGGAGGTCGCTGGTTCGAGCCTCGGCTGGGTCAGTTGCCGTTTCTGTGTTTGCATGTTCTCCCCGTGTTGGCGTGGGTTTCCTCCGGGTGCTCTGATTTCCCCCACAGTCCAAAGACATGTGGTATAGGTGAATTGGGTAAGCTAAATTGTCTGTAGTGTATGAGTGTGAATGAGTGTATATGGATGTTTCCCAATAATGGGTTGCATCTGGAAGAGCATCCGCTGCGTAAAACATATATTGGATAAGTTGGCGGTTCATTCTGCTGTGGCGACCCGAGATTAATACAAGGACTAAGCCCAAAAGAAAATGAATGAATGATTTATATTTATTTATTATTTAAGCATTAGTTTTTTTGTTTTTATTTAAGATTTAGATATATTTATTTATATTTAAGCATTATTTATGTTTTATATTTATTTATTTCAAGCATTATTTATTTTATTTATGCTTTATTCATTTATTTCACGCATTATTTTATTAATTTATCTATTTTTGTTTATTTCAAACAGTTTTTATAAAAAAATATTTCTTTTATATTTCTTTTTTCAAGCTTTATTTAATACATTATTTATGTTTTATCTTTATGTATTTATTTAAAGTATTAATTATTTAATTTTTATTTATGTTTTATATATTTTTAAGCACTATTCAATTAAATTTTATTCATTTTATATTTATTTATTTCAAGCATTATTTATTCAATTTGTATTTATTTTATTTATGTTTTATATTCATTTATTCCAAGCATTTGCATAAAAATGCATTCGTAATTATTCTAATATAAAAAGATAAATGTATAAATAGTTCTTATCTTATTATCACTACATTCACACCTTCATGATTACATATACTTCATAAATATTCTTTGTTTTACTTATAACCAAATCATAAATAAATAAAGTTACACACAAATTACCACCTGTCAATCACTTTTCCCGCGGGACTCTGGCATGAGTAGGCAGAGTGATCTGTGTCATTATAATGGCGTCCACAAACTTGGTTGGTAAAAAAGGTGCACAACCAACAGGGACCAACCAACAGTATCTGAGGGTTTCGCTAAAATTACTAAGTACAAGCGTGAAAGCGAAAGATTGAAGCAGTGTACGGATGCTGTGACACGTTACCTGATAGATTCAAAAGACAGAAAAGTCGTTAGATGGAGACAAGATTAATTAAATATCACGTTTACGCGATCCAGCGACACATCCTTGATAAACTGTCCGACGTCTGTGTCTGTGTGTGTGTGGGTGCGGTCAAGTGATGTGTGTTTTCAGTGGACGGAGGGCTGTTCAGAAATGCTAGTTGAAACGCCAGTGTGGACGTGGATCATTTTCGTTCAAAAATTTTTAAAACCCAGCTGTATTAGTGTAAACGCGGCCTGAGTGTGTATTTTTCACAAGCGGGTTTGTGACGGGGGCGGGGCGGAGGATCGGAGATGCCGGCTCAGCATCGTGATGTCTATCGGTCATCGGCGATGGACGATGGCATCGTCTATCGGCCCAACCCTAATTTATAATACACTAATTTGATAATACTATAATTTATTTACAACACAATGATAATTTAATACATTTATACAATTTTTATTACATGTATATATTTATTTGTTGTGTACTTTTTAAACAACTACTACGCTGTGAAACATTTATTTTATTTATTGTTTGAACGTACTGGCAAATCTATTGTATTGTATTGCATTGTGTTGTATTACATTGTACTGTATTGCACTGCATTGCATTGTATTGTATTGTGTTGTATTACATTGTACTGTATTGCACTGCATTGCATTGTATTGTATTGTGTTGTATTGCATTGTACTGTATTGTATTGTATTGTATTGTATTGCACTGCATTGCATTGCATTGCATTGCATTGTATTGTATTGTATTGTGTTGTATTGTATTGTGTTGTATTGTATTGCATTACACTGCATTACATTGTGTTGTATTGCATTGTACTGTATTGTTTTTATTTATTCAAATGGATCAAAATTCATTCAGTCTATGTATTTTACATGCTCATATAAAATACATATTATATTAAAAATACTGTTTACTGTCATTACACCTGGATAATTACTTGAAAATATATTATTAATTTATTATTAAATATTTATTTATTATTAAATAAAACAATGTTTATTTTATATATTTTTTAAACTAAAACCACAAGGTAGCTAAGCAGCAGCTTCCCACAGACACACAGGTTAAGCAATAGTTAGATGTTGATCAGGAACCTCTGTAACTCTTCAATCTGCAGAGATGAACCTGCGACCTTTGTGTTTCCAGACCAGCGATCTGAAACTCCAGCACACATTTATCCTGTTTATTCTCAAGCTGCATTTCACATGATTTTCCACATCCATCCTCTGCTGAGTCTGAAGTCTTATTTATTTATTTAAATTAAAATTTGTTTATTGATTGATTGATTTTAATTAATTATATATTTAAATAATTATTTATTAAAATTAAATTTAATTAATTTTATTTTAATTATATGATTTATTTTAATTATATGATTTATTTTAATTTATTTTATTTAATTAATTAATTGTTTACTTATTTAATAAAATGCTAATGTATTAATTGATTTTAAATTGTTTTAATTAATTTAATTTATTATTAATTTATTATTTTACTTAAACTCTTATTTATTTAAATTTTATTTGAATTTATTGGTTTGGTTTAATTTTTATTAAATTATTTTTATAAATTTTTTTAAACTCTTATTTAAATTTAATTTATTTATTTAAATTTTATTTTAATTTATTGGTTTGGTTTAATTTTTATTAAATTATTTTTATTCATTTTTTTAAACTCTTATTTAAATTTAATTTATTTATTTAAATTTAATTTTAATTTATGGATTTATTTTAATTTATTTTAACATTTAATTATTTATTTATTTGATTAAAATCTATTTTTTTTTTCAAAATTGAATTGAATTTATTTATTGTTTATTTACTTAAATTACTTGTATAATTATTTAATTATTTATTTACTTTTTCAATGTATTGATAAAATAAGAAATTGTATTACAAAATACAGCATATTAAATAAAAATATAGTATAATATAATAACAATTTTAAATGTAGTATAATATATAATAGAAAACAAATTTTTTAATAAACCAAATACAAAATGGTACTAACTAAACTAATATTAAAAAAATATATAAATATAAAAATTATATTAAAAACATAAATTAATACAATAAACCAAATGCATAATAATAATAAAACAAACATAAAATATGTTTAAAATACATATATTTTACACGTAAAATAGAACTAGTGTTATTTAAAAATTAATAATAAATTATATGAAATTTTTGTATAAATTTAATTTAAAAACTAAATGTGCTTTTTTAAATGCTTATTCTATATTTAGAAACTTAAATTTACACATTTATATTCCAAAACTACGAAACATAGTACTAACAATATATAAAACAAATATAACTCAAATTTACTGGATCTTACATAATATATAACGTTCAGATACAGAAACCCTGAATACCACTGTACTGCAGGATGACGGACAGCTGTCAATCAAACACTGACTCAGACACATTGATAGGAGAAGAATAAAGTGTGTTAATTATCAGCTCGAAGCGAAACAGAAGTAATCAATAACTTACTCTTATCTTCAACAATAGAAACACACACCAGTTATTGATCCAATTCCTCCAGACATCAAAACACACTGATAATAAAAACACACACACTGCCGTCAAACACATAATTTATGAGCCTCTAAATGACGTCTGACGTGACCGAGATTATGAACGCCATTTATATCAACTTGATTGAAATAAAAACTCATCATGTTACTCAAACTCTGCTAGTAAATTGCATTAAAACTATGAAGAAACTGCATGCTATCATTCATGTCATTGGTATATTATAGAACTTTACAGGGCATACCTGCCAACACTCCCGTTTTTCCCGGGAGTCTCCCGTATTTCAGACCCATCTCCCGTAGTGTGTCGACACGTCTCCCGGAAAACTCCCGGAATTTACCATGACACCCCCCAACCCTCTTCAACTTTTTTGGTACAGTCCGGCCTGAAACCTGGTGCATGTTCGCTCAGCAAACCCAACGCGCACGCCCCCCCTCTTCAGTTCGCGCTCGACACCAACAACCAACAACCACGCGCCCCCCCACCACCCCGTCTCCCGGATTTCAGGATCCAAATGTTGGCAGGTATGTTACAAGGCTGGCTAGAAATATTTGTATTTTAAAAAAACAACATAGGGTGGCACGGTGGCTCAGTGGTTAGCACTGTCGCCTCACAGCAAGAAGGACGCTGGTTCGAGTCCCAGCTGGGCCAGTTGGCATTTCTGTGTAGAGTTTGCATGTTCTCCCAGTGTTGGTGTGGGTTTCCTCTGGGTGCTCCGGTTTCCCCCACAGTCCAAACACATGCGCTATAGGAATAAATACTGATGAAATAAATTGGCCGTAGTGTATGAGTGTGTGTGAATGAGTGTGTATGGGTGTTTCCCAGTACTGGGTTGCAGCAGGAAGGGCATCCGCTGCCTATAACATATGCTGGAATAGTTGGCGGTTCATTCCACGGTGGCGAACGCTGATAAATAGAGCCTAAGCCGAAGGAAAATGAATGAATGATTATATATTTAATCACATTTACACCTTTAAAGTCTAACCACCAATATAAAGTGTCATCAAGTGCAATCAAACATTCATTTGCACATCAGGCTGTCTTGGAGCTGAATAAGATCCATGTAAAATCATTATTTTTGTTGTTTATTTCTATTTGTAAGGAGAATTTTATGTGCTGTTATGCAAGAAAAAGTCCGGAAACAAATCTGATAATAAAATTTGTATTGTATATGTTGTATATTATTGCATTATTGATTTTATTATAATCAGATTTTTGTTTTGCATATTACTTTTAACGTTTTAGTTTAGTCTATATTATTTTTATAAAAATATATATTTATATCAAATATTGATTTTATTATTTTTGGATATTCCTTTGAGTTTTAGTTGTTCTTGCTGAGTTTTTGTCATTTTTATAATTTTTGGATTTGATATACACATACACATACATATACATATACACAGCAGAAGTCAAAATTATTCGCCCCCTTCGATTTTTTTTTAAATATTTCCCAAATGATGTTTAACAGAGCAAGGAAATTTTCACAGTATGTCTGATAATATTTTTTTCTTCTGATGAAAGTCTTATTTGTTTTATTTCGGCTAGAATAAAAGCAGTTTTTATGTTTTTATGAACCATTTAAGGTGTGTGTGTGTGTGTGTGTGTGTGTGTGTGTGTGTGTGTGTGTGTGTGTGTGTGTGTGTGTGTGTGTGTGTGTGTGTGTGTGTGTGTGTGTGTGTGTGTAATGTCTTTAATGAAGAGCTCAGCTTGAGCAGAACAGACAGCAGACACAGAAGAGTAAGCACAAACAGGATGTGATGTCAAACTAAAGTTCCTGTTCTCCTTTAATCCCATTAACTGCCTTTCAATACCCACAATGCACCTCTACACACACGTGCACGCACACGTAAATCGAAACCCTCTGCAAAAACACACGTTTAAGCTCAACAAAAAGAAAGATAAAACTAAAATCAATAATAATAATAATAATAGAAAAGAGAGAGTGTGTGTGTGTGTGTGTGTGTGTGTGTGTGTGTGTGTGTGTGTGTGTGTGTGTATAATATATGAGTTCGCAGTGTGTGTGTTTTGTGTATTTGAATGTGTGTTGAGTGTGTGTTTATAACACGAGTTCAGTTAGTGTGTTTTGTGTATCTGAATGTGTGTGTGTGTGTGTGTGTGTGTGTGTGTGTGTGTGTGTGTGTGTGTGTGTGTGTGTGTTGATAGCAGAGTTCCTGCTTGCGCAAATACTGATAGAGAATCTTTATCTCCCTTTTGAAACGATGATAAAAGGCATTTATGACCAATGGTACATTTCTGAACACGAACACACACACACACACACACACACACACACACACACACACACACTTAAAGAGTCCTTATTATGGGTTTTTGAAAATGACCTTCCATGTAGTGTGTAACACAGCTCTAAGTGAAGTGAAATATCCAGCTAAAGCTTAAATCTGAAAGTGGACAGTGTTTAAAACTATTGATTCATCTATAAAAGAGTCGACTCATAGTGGTTTAAACGAATCGTCTTGATAACGATTCTTTAGCCGTTTCGGCGTGACGTAGACACGAAACATAATGGTTGTGCGCGCAGACCCGCGAATTTAAACCTGCGGCCCCGCCCACTAACACAGCAGCTAAGAGAGGAAGATAAACAGATCCTGAAGTCATGAGTCATGAAGACGCTGTGCTTAGCTGGATATTATTGGAAGTTTGAGAGAAAGTTGAGAAGAGTCAGTGGTTGAGGTTTATTTTTGCCAAAAAAGGAAGGATCAGAAAAGACTACTGATGTATGAGACTTTGACAGAGCTCCACAGGAACTATCAATACACAGCTCATGGATTAGGTTCTTCCTCCATTTTGTAATGAGGGTTGGTCATCATTGGGCAAAGTAGAGTACAGGTAAGCCATGACAACATATAACACTTATACATATCGCGACTAAAACCACGCTAAAAACGCGACGCGTGCCGCTTTCTTTGCGGATTTAAACGTGTCTGTGAGCTTGCAATCCTGTCGTTTGTCATTGCTATGGCTGCCGTCAGCTGTTCTTACACACGTGCGGCGGTCAAGGTTCAGAATAGTTCAGACTGGGGTAAAGTGAGGACCGGGAGGGAGGGGGTGGGTGTCGCGGATGAAAGTGAGAACCGGGGGAGTTCACGGACGCCGCCCTCACTATTCAATGGACGAGCCGGCCCTGATAACACTGGTGAGAACTGGGTACTGTATTCTGTGGTGTCGGTAACTAATGTGAAGTTGTTTCTTTAATGTACATTCTTATGTATTCTGTTTTTGAATGTTTTTGTTAAGGACTTTTATTTTTGTGTTGTGTCCTCTGAGGAGGAGGGTAATGTGTGTGTGTGTGTGTGTGTGTGTGTGTGTGTGTGTGTGTGTGTGTGTGTGTGTGTGTGTGTGTGTGTGTGTGTGTGTGTGTGTGTGTGTGTGTGTGTGTGTGTGAGAGAAAAAAAGAGCAGGTAGAGCAGAGTTCCCAGATTGGGCGGTTTCCCGTTCAATTGGACTGTTTTTAACTCGATTGTGCGGGTATAAACACTTATCGTGTTTTTCGCGACTGCCACAACCGTGTTTTCCAGATGAGTGGGCGGGTTATTTTGCATTTTGGCGGGTTTTGGATAGTTTTTGGGCTGGAATCAGTCAGCTACATCTGGCAACACTGAGGTAGAGTGTGACCGGCTAGGAGACGCGTGTCGATCTCCTCCCCAGTTCTTGGAGTTTTTGCTTAATAAAATAGTTAGTCGTCAGTATTTTCAAGTCCATCGTCTGTATTTACATTCACCCACTGCCGAAATCCACGCCTTACACTAATATGAAGCGTGTATGCACTCTGACTACTTCTATTATGTTGATAAGCTGTGCCATTTCACTCTGTCTCATGCTGAACGCTGTCAGTGTCGACCAATTGCAACAGGCTGTCATCGGTCCAATCAGCGCAGATTAGCTTTGCGCTAAGGAGGGGTTTGGGAACAAATGAATCACTGAACGATTCATATGGGAGTCGCTGGGATAATTAGGTAAAAATAAATGCAGATTATAAGGCCATGAAAGTGTTTTTTGACCTTGCATGCATATTAGACTGTTGTTGGAGACCCTTACAACCAAAATATGACCCTATTTAATGTATAATAGGGGCTCTTTAAAGGTTAATCTACACTGAGACATACGGTGGATGGACACAGTTATTCATTTAAATAAACAAACACTACATATTTATATATACCTATATATATACATATACACACACACACACACACACACACACACACACACACACACACACACACACACACACACATATACATATATATATATATACATATATATATATATATATATATATATATATATATATATAGTAAATATAGTAATATGTATTATTTTTAGATTAAAATACTACTTCAGTTATAAACTTTTATCTTGGGATGCGATTAATTGTGATTAATCATTTGACAACATTAATTAGTAATTACATTATATATATATATATATATATATATATATATATATATATATATATATATATATATATATATACACACACACACACATACACACAACAGAGGCACGGTGGCTCAGTGGTTAGCACTGTTTCCTCACAACAAGAAGGTTGCTGGTTCGAGCCTCGGCTGGGTCAGTTGGCATTCCTGTGTGGAGTTTGCATGTTCTCCCCGTGTTGGTGTGGGTTTCCTTTAAGTGCTCCGGTTTCCCCCACAGTCCAAACACATGCGCTATTGGGGAATTTAATCAAGTAAATTGTCCATAGTGTATGAGTGTGAATGAGTGTGTATGGGTGTTTCCCAGTGCTGGGTTGCAGCTGGAATGGCATCCACTGCGTAAAACATATGCCAAAATAGTCTGTGGTTCATTCCGCTGTGGAAGGAAACCTAAGCCGTAGGAAAATGAATGAATGAATGAATGAATGAATATCCATATACAGTGGCCAGCATAAATCAGTACACTGCTTTGAGAAAATAAGACTACTGTATATATTTATATTTCATTTATAATCAATTTGTATGTAAAATACAAATATACAATCTAAAACATAATATGCAATGAAAAGAATTTAATGCAAATGTAATGCTCACTAACACTGAATATACAAACACATTCATTCATTCATTCATTTTCCTTTGGCTTAGTCCCTTTATTAATCTGGGGTCACCACCGCGGAATGAACCACAAACTAGGGTTGGGCCGATAGACGAACCACAAACTAGGGTTGGGCCGATAGACGATGTCATAGTCCATCGTCGATGGCTGATAAACTTCACAATGCTGAGCCGGCATCGTGATCCATCGCCCCGCCCCACATGTATATTGATATATATCTTATTATTTGCATGTCATTCCTAATACAATAATCTTTTCATGAGCTGTGTTATATTATACTTATAGCTGCTGTTTGCACGGCTGACAGCATGGTGAGGATTAAATACATCGTGAGGATTATACAGCACCTCTCGCGCTTAAAATGAGTAGATTCAGTGGCAAATGCTGTTACCTGCAAACCCCGTCCCACAGACTTTACAGTGAATGGCTTTAGTTATTTTCATAGCGGACTTGAAGCCACTGGAAGTCTTTTATCCACTCTTGGAAAAGTGTAAAAGGTGGATTAACATTCAGCACATGATCACTAATAAGATGTGCCATTATTTAACTTTAAGTGGTTTCTAAAACTAAATCTGTCAGTGTTATTTTCATTCTCTCATCTTCAGCGCGTCACATTTCCGCGGCTGTTGCTCCTGTCATGTGAAGGCAGAAGGCGTTGACTGAGTGATTGACAGCTGATATTAACCAATCCATTCGCGTTCAGTTCTAGCGCAGTGGGCCAATAGTAAGAGCACAAAGGCGGGGCAAGCATTGTGGGCTTTTGTACTTCAGCAAGTTCACATGACAACTGTTTTAATCTGTTCCTGAGCGCTGCGTTTGGCGTCTTTAGGTGCAAAGATGCATTCTGCATAAATGTCTCCTAAATCCGCGCACGCGGTGAGGATTTTGCAGTGA
Organism: Danio kyathit; assembly: GCA_903798195.1. NCBI lineage: Eukaryota > Metazoa > Chordata > Actinopteri > Cypriniformes > Danionidae > Danio > Danio kyathit. The sequence goes on along the minus strand of LR812533.1, from coordinate 55,253,098 downwards.
AAACAGGTCGCACGGTAAAAATGCTATGCACTAGCACAAATGCTTTCAAATACATATTTTAGGTCGCATAAAATATCAGGTGCAAGTGTGACCAAAACGGTCGAGCTCTAGCATCTTTACTTGTTATTATGTCCTCATAATAATAATAAAATAAGGAAGTTATCATTAATCACAATACAAATTACAGTGAACTCCAAACGAACTCTCGTCTCGTCTCGTCTCCGCCACCAGCTGTGGGGAAAAGCCATTATAAGGACACAGATCACTCCGCCTGATCATGCCAGAGTCCCGCGGAAAAAAAGTGATTGACAGGTGGTAATTTGTGTATAACTTCATTTATTTATGGTTTGGTTATGGGTAAAGCAAAGACCATGTGGGTCAGGTAGTGAAAACGATAGGCTACAATTATTAAATTCGTTATGAATTAATTGATATTTAACAACAACCACCCCCACCCTGACGATACCATGGCAGTAGGGGTTCAATCTTCAACTGGCTGGCAGGAGCTGCCAGTGGTGGTTCACGTGACCTGGCAGTGACTGGTGGCAGCCGCCAGTGTCCAACTGTCGGGTAGCATGACCTGCCAGTGGCAGCCGCATTTAACCCGGCAGTTGACAACTGGCAGGTGCGTCATGTGACCAGAGCCTGAGCCTGGTTGGTGGCTGTTAGCAACTGGCTGGTGGGGGCTGGTGGTGTCCTACCAGCAGGGGCGTAGCTGACATTTGAAAAGTGTGGGGGGAGGGGGGTCGGGGGGGGGGTTCATATAATTATTAATCACCTATTTCTAAATGGCATGGCTCTAAAAGTGAGGGGGACATATCCCCGTCCCCCCTGGTTGCTAAGCCCCTGCCTACTAGTGACTAGTTGGTGGCCATTAACAACTGGCTGGTGGGTCAGGTGTCCTACCAGTGACTGGTTGGTGGCCATTAACAACTGGCTGGTGGGTCAGGTGTCCTACCAGTGACTGGTTGGTGGCCATTAACAACTGGCTGGGGGGGTCAGGTGTCCGACCAGTGACTGGTTGGTGACCATTAACAACTGGCTGGTGGGTCAGGTGTCCGACAAGTGACTGGTTGGTGGCAGTTAGCAACTGGTTGGTGGGTCAGGTGTCCTACCAGTGACTGGTTGGTGGCCATTAACAACTGGCTGGGGGGTCAGGTGTCCTACCAGTGACTGGTTGGTGGCCATTAACAACTGGCTGGTGGGTCAGGTGTCCTACCAGTGACTGGTTGGTGACCATTAACAACTGGCTGGTGGGTCAGGTGTCCGACCAGTGACTGGTTGGTGGCGATTAACAACTGGCTGGGGGGTCAGGTGTCCGACCAGTGACTGGTTGGTGGCCATTAACAACTGGCTGGTGGGTCAGGTGTCCGACCAGTGACTGGTTGGTGGCCATTAACAACTGGCTGGTGGGTCAGGTGTCCGACTAGTGACTGGTTGGTGGCAGTTAGCAACTGGTTGGTGGGTCAGGTGTCCTACCAGTGACTGGTTGGTGGCCATTAACAACTGGCTGGTGGGTCAGGTATCCTACCAGTGGCTACTTGGTAGCAGTTGGCAACTGGCAGGTTATATGACCTTTCGTTACATCAAATGTTTTTAACAGTAAACAATATGAACACTTTTACGGATTTATTCTTCATCATAGGACATTTTCAGAATGTTTATCACAAATAAAGTGTCCTCAAATCTACAAAATATGGAAAGGTCTGAGTTTACTTTGGTTGCTTTTAATTTCTCTTAAAATAATATAATGGAACTTTTCATTTAGACATTGGGCACATTAAACAGGTTAATCACAGATACAGCGCTCAAATAGCTGTGAATACAAATACAACGCCTACCCAAGCAGCTTAGTCAAGCAGCGCTTAAGTGCTCTGAGTGTGGCGTCTAATTAGCACTGTCTTTCTGGGGAATCAAATTATTAATTTATGAAACATATATTCTTTAGGGTAGGCCTATTCTGGTTTACATACCTTATATTTGCAGCACATTTATTCCAAAAAAGGTCTTTAAATGACCCTTAAACAGACTGGTGGGTTATCAATGCTAATCAGCTTGCAGTCAGCAGACAGGGAGCTCCGAGTTTAACGCATTCGCATTAACTGTCTCTGCAGCTTTATACATTGATTTACCATCATGAATATAATCTTCTGGACCTTTTCTATTACATATTGGGTATATTAGTCAGGTTAATTACAGATACGGTGGTCAATTAACCAGGATCACACAACTGGCTGGTCACGCCTACCTCAGAGCTCCACCAGTGCACTAACCAGGATCACACAACTGGCTGGTCACGCCTCCTCAAGCAGCTCCACCAGCGCACTCGCGATGCGATTTTGCGTCTCTTTGCACTCTCAATACGAGCAATCAACATTTCATGTTTAATATTTTTTATTCCGTACAGTCTATTGCGTTACATCAGTGATATTTCCAGCAAATTTATCCTAAACAAGGTCTTCAAACGACCCTTAAACAGACTGGTGGGTTATCGATGCTAATCGGGATTTCAACTGGCTGTTCACGCCTCCCCCCAGCAGCTCTGTAAGAGTTCAGTAAAGTTAGCAACACATTTTTATTTTCTGGATCAATAACTCATCACCGAAACATTGTTCTTACACAAATAGCACCTCTTTTCAACCGTCGCAATGTATACAATCACCTACAACCTTATTTTCCTAAAAACGAGCTTTCCTACGCGTTGGACGCATTATATTGATCTCTATGCGCAGGCGGCGAAGAGACCGATCCTTAGGGACCGTCTACAAAGAGCAAAACGCGAAACATAATACATATAATAAAAATTCATAAAAATCATGCAAAATAGTTTTTTTCAAAAAAAAAAAAAAAAAAAAAGAAGTGTTGTAGTATAACCAGCAGAAAAGCAGTGACGTGTGAACTGAATTAGATGGCAGTGAAATGTGTTAGAGGGAATTTACAGCCTTTGTAGTATTACGTTTCGCGTTTTGCTCTTTGTAGACGGTCCCTAAGGATCGGTCTCTTCGCCGCCTGCGCATAGAGATCAATATAATGAGTCCAGCGCGTAGGAAAGCTCATTTTTAGGAAAATAAGGTTGTAGGTGATTGTATACATTGCGACGGTTGAAAAGAGGTGCTATTTGTGTAAGAACAATGTTTCGGTCATGAGTTATTGATCCAGAAAATAAAAATCTGTTGCTAACTTTACTGAACTCTTACAGAGCTGCTTGGGTAGGCGTGACCAGCCAGTTGTGTGATCCTGGTTAGTGCGCTTGTGGAGCTCTGAGGTAGGCGTGACCAGCCAGTTGTGTGATCCTGGTTATTTGACCACTGTATCTGGAATTAACCTGACTAATATACCCAATATGTAATAGAAAAGGCCCAGAAGATTATAATCATGATGGTAAATCAATGTATAAAGCTGCAGTGAAAAAGAAAGCGAAGGGGGTAAAGTCGGAGCTCCCTGGCTGGTGATGCAGCCAGAGTGTTGCAAACCCACCGGTCAGTAAGGGCTGTTTGAAGACCTTCTATGAGGAAACACTGCTGCACATGTCAGTGACGGAACTAAATAGACCCTAAAGAATACACATTTCATGAATTAAAAATGTAATTCCTCTGGATGAGAGCGCCAGGACACGCAACACATTTAGAATGTGATCGCGACCAGTCAGAGCGCTGGTGGAGCTCTGAGGGAAGCGTGACCAGCCAGTTGTGTGATCATGGTTATTTGACCACCGTATCTGGAATTAACCTGACTAATATACCCAATGTGTAATAGAAAAGGTTCAGAAGAGTATATTCATGATGCAAAATCAATGTATAAAGCTGCAGAGACAGTTAAAGCAAACGCGGTATAAGCTCCCTGCTGACTGCAGCAGAGTTTTGCAAACTCACCGATCAGTTTAAGGGCTGATTGAAGACCTTCTTTGAGGAAACACTGCTGCACGTGTCAGTGACGAAAACAAATAGACTCTAAAGAATACACATTTCATGAATTAAAAATGTAATTCCTCTGGATGAGAGCGCGAGGACACGCCCCGGACCCAGAAAGTGATCGCTCTGGGGGAGGCGTAACTTTACCCAGTTGTATGGCCATTTGAGCACGTATCTAATGTACCCAATGAAAAAAAACACTTCATACATTTGTACTCATGATAATAATAAGTCAATATATGCAGAGAAAGAAAAAGCGACAAACGACTAAATGACACACCAGCCGCAACTGCAACTAACCCGCCACTGGCAGATCACACGACCGACCAGGCAGTTGGACACTGGCGGCTGCCACCAGCCACTGCCAGGTCACGTGACCCGCCACTGGCGGCTCCTGCCAGCCAGCTGAAGATTGAACCCCGACTCTACCATCGTCCATCGCCGATGTTCACATTAGACATCGTACGATGCCAAATTTGTCAACATCGCCCAACCCTACCACAAACTATTTCAGCATATGTTTTACGCAGCGGATGCCCTCCTAGCTGCAACCCAACACTGGGAAACACCCATTAACTCTTGCATTCACACACACACTCATACACTACGGCCAATTTAGTTAATCAATTCCCCTATAGTGCATGTGTTTGGACTGTGGGGGAAACCGGAACACCCGGAGGAAACCCACGCCACGAGGAGAACATGCAAACTCCACACAGAAACGCCAACTGACCCAGATGAGGTTCGAAGCAGCAACCTTCATGCTGTGAGGCCACAGTGCTATCCACTGAGCCAACATGCCACCCTATACAAACACATGCATGTAATAAACGAAAAACTGTAGAGACTGGAGGAGTTTTTGCTTTGTGGGTTTTTTAACATTTCTCCAGTTCAGATAAATAAGCAAGCCATAATTCAGCCTTATATGAGATATGTGAATCTTATTTAATCTGATGGCTTTATCAGTATATCGTGTCAGTCATGGGTCAGTCCCCAATACAGTATAAACACACACACACTGTTGACAAGATCCTCAGATCCGGGACCATTCACCTTCAGACATCACGGACACTGACCATGATCAACACACACACACACACATGTTTGTTTTTGTGAAAAGTGGGTACATTACATAGGCTTCCATTCATTTTATACAGATCAAACCGTATATTATATTGCCCTCACCCCACCCTACCCCTAAACCCAACCATCACAGGAGACAGTGTACAGCTTTACTCCCTGAACAAACTCATCCTGTGTGATTTAGAAGCTTTTTGAGAAGTGAGGACGTCACCAATGTCCTCATATTTCACCTGCTTTTTGTAATACCTGTGTCATACCCATGTCATTATACAGATTTGTGTCCTGATATGTCACAAAAACACGTACACACACATACACATACACATACACAAACACACACAAGCACAAATAATTTCAACTCCGTAATCGCTAAGATTTGCAATTAATCTACAAATTACATGCATTTCAAAATATGGTGCCTGCTCTCACACACATACTCACACTCAAACACATACACAAACACACAACGTACATAAACATGCATTAACATACATGCATGTACGAATACATAAACAGTATGAAATACTATAATAATTTAGAGTAAATACTACAGTGTTTTTGAACCATACTATAGTAAAGATCTGTAGTGGTGATTATATGGTTGTTATGGAACCACAACAACAATAGTAATATAAACAACCCATTGTTTTTTACCACTATAGGGTATACAGGGTTCATACACATTCATTGACCTTCGTCTTAGTCTCTCTACTTCAGAGGTCGCCACAGCGGAATGAACCACCAACTATTCCAGCATATGTTTTACACAACGGATGCCCTTCCAGCTGCAACCCAGTACTGGGAAACACCCATACACACACTCATACACTATGGCCAATTTAGTTCATCAATTCCCTTATAACGCATGTGTTTAGACTGTGGGGGAAACCGGAGCACCCGGAGGAAACCCACGCCAACATGGGGAGAACATACAGCGTCAGCTCACTATAGTTAATACCAAAGTATTCTAGAGAATTCATTAAACTAAGGGTTGTAAATACTATGATATATACAGTATAATACAGTATTTTGTTGAGGTAAAGTTGGTTTTATGTTCGCACAATCGTTCAGTGACACACTCCCTATATTGTTTACCATGGTATTTTGAATATTGGGTCTGAAATCACATGTAAGCATGTCTTCAAAACAACATTAGCACTATTTAATTGACTGTAAACAGTGTTGTACTTTGATAGTCATTGGCTGCTAATATGATTTCACTATTTAGAATTAGCAAACAATACTTTTCTGCAATTATATTATCATGGAGAAAGTCTGAATGTGTGAAAATAAAGCCAAATTTATGTTATGACTAGGGCCAGACGGAATCTGCGGATGCTTTTTGCAATTTCTGCGGAGAATTTTGGTAAAAATCTGCAGATTTCTGCGGAATTATTTTGGAAGTATCAAAACTAAAACCTTAATATGTGAAATGAAAAATAATACCTTTTTAACTTTTATTTAATGTTTAAAATGTAAATCCAATTAGATTCACTTTATTTGGTAAACAAAGCAAGTCTCTCGTATAATATATATACTTAAAGACTGAAAACATGACTTTACAAACTGCATTGTACATAAATCAGATGAACATTTTCATATTAGTCAATAATATTACTGTAATTAATTTAAAACTGAATGAATTTAGATTTACACACATTTACTCAAGTAAATAAACAGAATAATAATGGGCTAAAAATCTGCGGAAAATGTGCGGAATTCTGCGCGCGCAGATTCCGTGTGGCCCTAGTTATGACTATCAAAGTACAACACAGTTTACAGTCAATTAAATAGTGCTAATGTTGTTTTGAAGACATTCTTAGATTTCAGACCGGATATTCAAAGTACCATGGTAAACAATATAGGGAGTGTGTCACTGAACAAATGTGCGAATATAAAACCAACCTTACCTCTATGGTACATCATACTACAATACACCACAGTTTCATTACTACAGTTTATCATTTAATACACTAAAAGTAAAGTATACTACAGTATTTATTACAGTTTATCAGCTCAATATAGTTATACCAAAGTATTCTGGAGCATTCATTAAACTAAATAATGTGATAAATATACAGTATAATACAGTATTGTTTCATGTTGGAAAGTGACTGACAGAAACTCTGATTGATACTATTATGATTTATGATTCATAATCGCTAGTCAAGAACTTAAAAATAAACAAGAACTGCTTAATGGTGACTGACGGCCATATATATCAAAGTACAACACTGTTTACAGTCAATTAAATAGTGCTAATGTTGTTTTGAAGTCGTTCTTACATGAGATTTCAGACCCAATATTCAAAGTATCATGGTAAACAATATAGGGAGTGTGTCACTGAACAAATGTGCGATTATAAAACCAACTTTACCTCAACAATGAAAGACTGATAATAATATTATGGTTTGTTTATAATTCATAATCGCTACTTAACTCAAAAACAAAACAGCAACACTCAAACACAATACTCAAGAGTGTATCAATAGTGACTGACAGCCATGTGTGTGTGTGTCTAAAATTATTATCAGTAAAGTCACTCAGAGAGTCCTGATAACGCAGACCTGAAGGAGAAGAACTCTTGAAAACACTCACCAGAGTAGTAGTTGGACAGTAGAAAAGTACTGACAGAAACTGATTGGGGTAAAGTTGGTTTTTTATTCACACCAGGGTTTCTGCAGGTTTCAACAAGTCATATTTAAGACTTTTTAGGACCCTTTTAAAGACCATTTTGAATTCAATTTTAGACTTATACAGGGCTAAACACTAAGGATTTTTCTGATAGCCCGGTTGTTGTTGCTTTTTTTTAATGTTATTTATTATAAGTTATTCCTTAGAGAAATATTTAATCTTTCAAAACAAGAAAACTCTAGTTGAATACGTTTTTGTTCAACATGTTTCTTTTTTTTTTTAATGACAAGTTTATCATTGTTAAAAGTTTATTTATTATAGACACAATTACATGAATGATCCAAAATCTATATTTGTTGGCTTTTTGTCCGAATGGATTGAGTATAACTCCTATTCCACCTAATGCTTTTCTGTTATAAAACCTTGCCTATTCCATGCCTATTTATAAAGATTATGTCCGCTTCCACTTATAGTTTTTGTATGACTGAAGGATCGTGTAAAAGGAAATATTGCTCTGTTATTATCATGAGGAATTGTGCAATTGTTTTTAGGTTTCTTACACTGATTAGAGAATTACATTTGGACAATTTGCTGTAAAAATGGCTGTTGTGAATTGTATCTCTTTGCAATAAAAAAAACGTATATAAATTGTTGTTGATTGGATGGATGTTGGACCGTTTTGAGTAGCTTTACTTGGGCGGAGGAAAATTAAGAGCTGTTTAAAATGTTTTAAGAACTACAACACAGTATTTCAGTGAATTGAAAACTTTTTAAGACCCCGCGTGGACACCCTGTCACACATTCAGACTTTCTCCTTGATAATATAATTGCAGAAAAGTATTGTTTGATAATATTAAATAGTGAAATCATATTAGCAGCCAATGACTATCAAAGTACAACACAGTTTACAGTCAATTAAATAGTGCTAATGTTGTTTTGAAGACATGCTTACATGTGATTTCATAACAAATATTCAAAGAACCATAGTAAACAATACAGGGAGTGTACTTAAAACTTGTATACTTGTATAGGTAGTGAACTTAAAAACAAACAAACAACTCCACAATGGTGACTGACAGCCATATATGTGTGTGAATTATGAATTATTATCAATAAAGTCACTCAGAGAGTCACGATAACGCAGACCTGAAGGAGAACAACTCTTGAAAACACTCACCAGAGTCTGCTCATACTATAGAGGACAGTAGTAGGACAGTAGGAAAGTACTGATTGAGGTAAAGTTGGTTTTATATTCACACATTCAGACTTTCTCCTTGATAATATAATTGCAGAAAAGTATTGTTTACTAATTCTAAATGGTGAAATCATATTAGCAGCCAATGACTATCAAAGTACAACACTGTTTACAGTCGATTAATGAGTGCTAATGTTGTTTTGAAGTCGTTCCTACGTGTGATTTCAGACTTAATATTCAAAGTACCATGGTAAACAATATAGGGAGTGTGTCACTGAACGAATGTGCGAATATAAAACCAACTTTACCTCAACAATGATAGACTAATTATAATATTATGGTTTGTTTATGATTCATAATCGCTACTTAACTCAAAAACAAACAGCAACACTCAAACACAATACCCAAGAGTGTATCAATAGTGACTGACAGCCGTGTGTGTGTGTGTGTGTGTGTGTGTGTGATTATTATCAATAAAATCACTTAGAGAGTAGCGATAACACAGACCTGAAGGAGAACAACTCTGAAAAACACTCACCAGAGTCTGCTCATACTGGAGCGCGCGCTGCTCGTGTCCGTCCACAGCCATGACTGCAGCTCTCACACACACTTCACACACACACACACGCACTCGGGGAACCGCAGAGCAGCTCCCGCACACCGACACGGACCCGCGAGCGTGTAAACCGTCTTGCGTGATGACGCTCTCCGTGACTGAAACACTTCTGACTGAAGTTTGTGATCTGTTGAGCGAGGGGCGGGGATTAAGAGACTAGCCACGCCCGCTGCGCACGCGCCTGGCTGCATACACGCTGTGCGCCCTACATAGACAGCACTGGCGGCAGACACAGAGATAGTGCTCGCTGGAGAGATTTTTTCATTTACAAACTGGAGAAATATGTTTATACAAACAAAAATAAGAACAAAATTAAATCATAAAAATATAAATATTATTAAGTATAACTAATATATTTATATTATAACAAAATGTAACAAAAATATAACATAAAATATAACAAATATTTATCTTTTACCACAATATAACAATAATATATAAAAATAAATATAAAAATATAACAAATATTGAATAATAATAAAATTAAATAATATAATAAAAATAACAAATATTTACATTTTAACAAAATAGAACAATAATATATAAAAATAAATATGACAAATATTAAATATTAATAATATTAAATAATATAATACAACATAAAAATATAACAAATATTAAATTATAATAATATTAAATAATGTAATATGACATAAAAATATAACAAATATTTACATTTTAACAAAATATAACAATAATATATCAAAACAAATAAAATATAACAAATATTAAATTATAATAATATTAAATAATGTAATATGACATAAAAATATAACAATTATTTACATTTTAACAAAGTATAACTTTATTATAAATAAACTTTAATATAAATTTAGTATAAATAAATATAAGGGGAGCACGGTGACGCAGTGGGTAGTGCTCTCGCCCCACAGCAAGAAGGTCATTGGTTCGAGCCTCGGCTGGGTCAGTTGGCATTTCTGTATGGAGTTTGCCTGTTCTCCCCACGTTGGCGTGGGTTTCCTCCTGGTGCTCCGGTTTCCCCCTACAAGTCCAAAGACATGCGGTATAGGCGAATTGGGTAGGCTAAGTTGTCCATAGTGTATGTGTGTGAATGAGTGTGTATGAATGTTTCCCAGTGATGGGTTGCAGCTGGAAGGGCATCCGCTGCATGAAACATGTGCTGGATAAGTTGGCGGTTCATTCCGCTTTGGCGACCCCAGATTAATAAAGGGACTAGGCCGAAAAGAAAATGAATGAATGAATAAATAAATTCAAAAAATATTAAATAATAATGATAATATTAAACAATATACTATATAATAAAAATATAACAAATATTTACATTTTAACAAAATATAACAATAATATATAAAAATATAACAAAAATGAAAATTATAATAATATGAAATAATATAATATATAATAAAAATATTACAAATGTTTACATTTGAGAAAATAAATGTAAAACTATAACAAATATTAAATAATAATAATATTAAATAATATAATATAACAAAAATATAACAAATATTAAATAATAATAATAAATAATATAACAAAAATATAACAAATATTAAATAATAATAATAATATTACATACAATAATATATAAAAATATAACAAATAGTTACATTAACAAAATATAACAATAATATATAAAAATATATAATAACAAATATAACAAATATTAAATAATAATAATATTACACACAATAATATATAAAAATATAACAAATATTTACAATTTGCCAAAAAAAAACAATATAAAATATATATAAAAATATAACAAATATTAAATAATAATAATAATAATAATAAATAATACAATATATAATAAAATATACCAAATATTAAATAATAATATATATTAAATAAAAATAAAATAATAAAAAATATATAAAATAAAAAATATACCAAATAATAAATAATAATATTAAATAATATAACAAAAATATAACAAATATTAAATAATAATAATAATATTACATACAATAATATTTAAAAATATAACAAATACTTACATTCTAACAAAATAAAACAATAATATAAAAAATAAATATAACAAATAAAACAAATATTGAAAAATAATAAATAATATTAACTAATATAATTAACATAAAAATATAACAAATATTTACATTTTAACAAAATAAAACAATAATATAAATATATAACAAATATTAAATAATAATAATAATAATAATAATAATAAATAATACAATATATAATAAAAATATACCAAATATTAAATAATAATAATAATAAATAATACAATATATAATAAAATATACCAAATATTAAATAATAAATAATACAATATATAATAAAATATACCAAATATTAAATAATATTAATATAACATAATATAATATATAATAAAAAATATACCAAATATTCACATTTTAACAAAATATAACAATAGTATAGAAAAATAAATATAACAAAAATATGATATATATATATATATATATATATATATATATATATATATATATATATATATATATATAATGTTAAAACAAAATATTATAATAATATATAATAAAGAAATGTCATAATTATATATAAATGTTGCAATTATTACACACGCACGCACGCACGCACGCACGCACGCACGCACGCACGCACACACACACACACACACACACACACACACACACACACACACACACACAATTGAAGAAGTGAAAATGAAACTGCAGATTGTTCTAAAAGCAGAAACAGATTCATTTATTAACCCAAAAACATCAAGACATCAGAAGAGTTTGGGTCGTCTTTAGATCTTTAGATGCACTGAATGTCAAATTTCATGACCAACAAAAAACATTTACACTCAAAAACAAAACATCGCTTTTGTAACTCAATGTTGCGTCAAAAAGTGTCATTTAAATTTAATTAAAAATTAAATGAAGTGAAATTAACCCAGTGATGGGTTTGTCTACATTCAACCCAGTTTTTAAGAGTGCAGTATTGAGTCTGCATGAGGATCTATTAAAAACATTTGATTATTATGTGTTCATCATAAGTTAATTTATTTTAGTTGTTAGCACTGTGGCCTCACAGCAAGAAGGTCGTTAGTTTGAGTCCCGGCTGGGTCAGTTGGCATTTCTGTGTGGAGTTTGCATGTTCTCCCCGTGTTGGTGTGGGTTTCCTCCGGGTGCTCCAGTTTCCCTCACAATCCAAACACATGCGCTATAGGGGAACTGATGAACTAAATTGGCAGTAGTGTATGAGTGTGTGTGTGTGTGTGTGTGTGTGTGTGTGTGTGTGTGTGTGAATGAGTGTATATGGGTGTTTCCCAGTACTGGGTTGCAGCTGGAAGGGCATCTGCTGTGTTAAACATATGCTGGAATAGTTGGCGGTTCATTCCGCTGTGGTGACCCCTGATAAATAAAGGGAATGAGCAGAATAATTTAATTTTATTTAATTTTATTTTATTTTCATGTTTAATTTCATCATCACGTGTTTCTCAGAAATTCCCTGCGGCTGATTTTCAGGAATTTATATAATATCAGCTTTTATCAGCTTATGAAATGTTTTAAGAGGTGAAAGTTAAGCAATAACATTTTTACCTTACATGAAAGAGCTTATAAAAACATCAAAGCATGAAAAAAACACACTCTGCTGGGTCATTTTAACCCGATGCTGGGTCAAATATGGACAAACCTATCCTCTGTGTTAAAAAGAGTCATTTAAATTGAATACAAAAATGACCCAACATTGGGTTTGTCCATATTTGACCAAAAATTGCATTAAAGAGCTTTGGATTTCTTCTAAAAAACAAAACTAAATGTGATTCCAGTTACTGTGTTGTTCAGAAAGCACCAATGACCTGTTTACTATGAGATCTTCATGGATATTTAGAGATTGTCCAACAAATAAATGTGGCAAGGCTGCACGGTAGGCTAAATTGTCCATCGTGTATGTGTGTAAATGAGTGTGTATGGATGTTTCCCAGTGATGGGTTGCAACTGGAAGTTGTCGGTTCATTCCGCTGTGGCGACCCCAGATTAATAACGGGACTAAGCCGAAAAGAAAATGAATGACTGAATAAATGTGGTAAATGTTTGTTAATGTGGTAAAGTCTCCACCTGCTGGCAGGAAACTGGTATTAGTGAGGATTAATGATGAAAAGTGGGGCCATCATGGACCACGCCACACTTTAAACTAGACTTTAGGGATGAAGGGGATAGTAAAAGAACAGCGGGATGAAGGGGAAGGGGAGTAAGAGGATGACTGGTGAATAGATGGGTAGGTTGATCGGGCATCCTACTATGCCAGGAGACTCAGAGTGGGGGTGCTGTCTCTGTAGTATTTTAGCAGAGTGGTTGGACCACCCCTGATTCAACCTACAGGAGTGAAGAGGGTTATAGGATTGTGAAAAGGATACAAGAAAATAGGGGGAGGGAGGGGAGGTTCAAAAGAAAGAACGGAACAGAGGGATGGTCTTCCTTAAATACGTTTAAGGGAGTAGGTGATTGGTTAAAGAGACAAAGTGAGGCGTGGTTCCACCGCTGAACCTTTATTAACAAGTTAACTCCATAATAATAACGATAATAACAGTTAATCAAGGTGCTAATAGTGTTTTTATTCATATTTTTAAATTCTTTATTATTAAATGTATTATTTATTTTATGTTATTATTCTACAATTCTTTTTATTGTTATAAAATAATATAATATATAAAATATTATTCATTCCTTTTCTTTTCGGCTTAGTCGCTTTATTAATCTGGGGTCCCACAGCAGAAGGAACCGCCAACCACGTCATTGGACTTGTTGGGGAAACCGGAGCACCAGGAGGAAACCCACGTGAACATGGTGAGAACATGCAAACTCCACACAGAAACGCCAACTGACCCAGCCGAGGCTCGAACCAGCGACCTTCTTGCTGTGAGGCGACAGCACTACCTACTGCGCCACTGCGCCACCCTATAAAATATCATGCGATTATTTATTTTCTGTTACTATAATACAATTATTTTTATAATATACAAAATATCAGGTTTTGTTTTCATATTTTTACATATGAAATGAAAGAAAAATAAATAAAAAATGATATATATTAAATCTAAAATGAGAAGGTTAAATAAACATTTTTATATTTTCTTTTTTATAAGTGTGACAAGCACATCTGAAGCACTTACTTATTATCATGTATTTATTATCTGTTATTATAATAACAGAGGTCGCCACAGCGGAATGAACCGCCAACTGTTCCAGCATATGTTTTACTCAGCAGATGCCCTTCCAACCACACTACGGCCAATTTATTTCATCAATTCCCCTAAATTTGAATCAAGGTATATAATTAAGTATGCTGATGATTCTGTCATTGTCAGTCTTTTGCTTGATCATGAGGAGGGTCATGGCTCAGTGTTGGACAACTTTGTTGCTTGATGACTCATATTTACAACTTAATATCTCAAAAACTAAGGAGATGCTTATTGATTTTCGCCGTAACTCTATTTCAAATGCTACTACTACTACTATAAACGGTACTGTTGTTGAGACAGAGAGTGAGTATAAATACATGGGCACCATTCTGAGGTGCGTTTCCCAAAACCACCGTTAACCAACTAAGGTCGCAAGTTCTGTCGTTACAAATATAGTTTGTTGATTTGCTGTTTCCCAAATCCATCGCTCCACCGAACATTCGCAAACTGCGTCGCAAACTTGAGCACTAGAAATGACCCCTCTGGAGCTGTAGTTAGAAACATAGTTCCTGGCTGTTCTATTCCCACTTATCCCCCCTATGCCCTATTCATTTAGAACATTCTAACATTCAAACTTGGAATGATTAAAAATAAAAAAGCATTAAGGTCATCTCTCTTAGGTGTAATTTGCTTTCAAAGTATTATACAGTTCAGTTTTAGCAATCTTTATGTCAATTGTCCTCCCTTCGCAGTGCACTTTGAAAACATTGATATCATTTTGAACACAGCCTCATGGCGAAAGCTATAGGTGACCTATTATTTAAAAGCGGAATTTATGTTACGTCTCCAAAGCTTGAGAAAACAAAAAAACAGCACATGATAATGCTTTAATCTATAGTGGGTTATTTATTAAGTATCTGTACTGTATATGACATGGGCCTGCTGGTTAGAACTTTCTGATGTGGTTTACATGTGTCAAATTGTAAAAAAATAAATAAACAATATCCTACTTAATAATAATAATAATCATCATCATTAATATTATTATTAAAGTAGGATTTTGAAAATTTCCTAATAAATATTAAATTTCATTTTATAATAAATCGCCTCATTATTTATTTATTTATTTATTTATATGATTTATATATGATATTAGAATAGAGTTAGCTTTTGTAAGTGATTTTATGTTTTAGAATGGAATAATGTTCAACTTCTCAATAATATTATTAAAGGAAACACAGGCCCTAAATCTGCCATTTATATATATTTAAGTTAATAAGGAAAGCGAGTGCATGTTTTTACCAAAACTAATATTGGATTTTATTTGAAATGTGTGTTTGTGTAAAACAATATAATTTGCACAAATAAATGATGGGGCTGTTCTCTGAAGAAGTTACTCCACCCCGTTTAGAGCATCATTATGGGCGTTTTACGTTATAACTAACGTGGTTCAAGCGATGGATCTGCGACAGAGAAACTAGGGGTTTTGGGAAACACTCGTCACTACATCGTTCTTTTCCTAAAATCGATGCATCGTACTATGATATTTCAGCCGCGAGTTACTTCGTTGTTTGGCAAACGCACCACTGGTATGGTAATTTGAGGGTGACAAGCAGAAACAGACTTTCAAAAATTGTTCATCAATCTCAAAAGATCTTGGGCACAAATCATAATATTATTGGACGCGTGTATGAGGTGAGAGTCATAAAGAAGGCTATGTCCATTTTAGCAGATGAGAACCACCCACTTTATTTAAAGTTTTGCCTCCTGCCATTAGGCAGAAGGTATACTTATTCTCCAACAGATATTTGCATTCATTTGTTCCAACTGCAGTTGGGTTACTCAACAAGCTTTAAGGTGCTTTTTTTCCCCTCCATGATTAATTTGATTGTTTACTGTTATTTTTATGTTGTTGGGTGTGACTTGTTGCTGTCAACTGTCGGCTATTGCTGTAAACCTACAGTAATTGCCCTTCGGGGACAATAAAGACATTCTAATCTAATCTAATCTAATCTAATCTACAGCGCATGTCTTTGGACTGTGGAGGAAACCCACGCCAACATGGAGAGAACATGCAAACTCCACACAGAAATGCCAACTGACCCAGCTGCATGGGACTCAAACCAGCGACCTTCTTGCTGTGAGGCGCAGAGGTATCAGTAAAACAATGGCATGCAGAAAACATGTGAAGTGGTTCATCCTGGGGAAATAACACATTGTGTATTGGTTTAAAGACATCAGTATAATTTTGTTATCGAATTCATAAGGATAACGTTAAAAATAGAATTTATCAGCTGATATGGCCGCTGATATACACTCACCGGCCACTTTATTAGGTACACCTGTCCACCTGCTCATTAACACAAACTTCGGTAACACTTTACAATAACAGTACATGAATAATGATGAATTAATGTGTAAACTAAACATTATTATGAATTAATGATGAGTTAAGGTATGCACTAATCATGAACTAACTTGAACTACAACATGAGTCACATGAGTTCATGTGTGAATAACGGCTACCTTAATTACTTGTTAGTACATGTTGTTAATTAATGTGTTAATTAACATTTAAGTTTAAGCTAAATGTAACCAGCATGAACTCATGAGCTGTTAATGTATGATTATGTCATGACTTTACTTGGAGGTGCACATCATCAATAACTCATCCTTAACTACTCATGAACTCCTGCTCATGCTGACGTTGACAGAACACTTTTCTATTGTTATTCAGTGTAAACTGACTAGTTGGACGTGCATAAGGAGTTCATGAGTAGTTAAGAATGGGTTAATGATGATGTGCCCCTTCAAGTAAAGTCACAACATAATTATATATGAACATATCATGAGTTCATGATGGTTAAATTAAGCATAAACTAATGTGGTAATTAATACATTAACTAACAAACAATCATGTACTAACAAGTTATTAAGGTAGCCGTAATTCACACATGAACTCATGTGACTCATGTTGTAGTTCAAGTTAGTTCATGATTAGTGCATACCTTAACTCATCATTAATTCATAATTATGTTTAGTTTACATATTAATACATCATTATTCATGTACTGTTATTATAGTGTTACCGAAATTTCTAATCAGCCAATCACATGGCAGCAACTCAATGCATTTAGGCATGTAGACATGGTCAAGACGATCTGCTGCAGTTCAGACCGAGCATCAGAATGGGGAAGAAAGGGGATTTAAGTGACTTTGAATGTGGCATGGTTGTTGGTGCCAGACGGGCTGATCTGAGTATTTCAGAAACTGCTGATCTACTGGGATTTTCACGCACAACCATCTCTAGGGTTTACAGAGAATGGTGTAAATAAGAGGAAATATCCAGTGAGCGGCAGTTCTGTACACAGTTAAATGCACACACACAAACAAACATATCCACACACTCAGGTTCAAAATAATGATTATAATTCCAAGTAATGCTATGAAGGGAAGTGTGCTTAGTGTTATGTGTTTTACGGTCAGTGTCTGGTTAATCATCACGTCTGACACACACACACACACATTTCTCAGAAGTGGAAAATATGAGACAACCACAGCCGATGCACAGCATTATTGAGGGTGAAGTCGACAGACAGACACATATTTCTGATAAACCCGAACGCAAATATTTTTCTGCTGTACAGAAACTAAACTGATAACTGATAGAAGCTATGAAGACCAGCTTTAAAAAGTAATATAGGATGAAAACACACACCACTAATATACTAAAAAATAAATAAATATAAAAATAAGTACAATTATTTACAAACAGGGCATCACTGTGGCACAATGGGTAGCACTCACAGCAAGAAGGTTGCTGGCTCGAGTCCCGGCTGGGTCAGTTGGCATCTCTGTGTGGAGTTTGCATGTTCTCCCCGTGTTGGTGTGGGTTTCCTCCGGGTGCTCCGGTTACCCCCACAGTCCAAACACATGTGCTATAGGGGAATTGAATAAGCTAAACTGGCCGTAGAGTAAGAGTGTGTGTGTGTGTGTGAGAATGAGTGTGTATGGGTGTAATGTGTGATACTAGTTTAAGGGTGCTGGCTCCTTTAAGAGACTAGCATCAGTCTGCTGCATGCAGGAAAGCAGCCTGCTATTGTAGATATCTCATCCTCAGCCATCTGCTACATTTCTTGCTTTACGAATCATCGTTGGTTTGTAATCTTAAGTTAATGTATATTTCACAGTTATTTGATAGTATTTTGTGTTAAGTACAGACTTTTAGATGAATCTTTACTCAGACATGTGTGCTGCGATATGTGGATTGTGTTATGCTCTGATGAGTGAAATATGTTTCTGTTACATACAGTTTAGTATTTATTTTGATCCAACATGATGCAGTTTAGTTAGTATACAGTTTAAAATAAGAGATATCAGGTGTTACAGTATTTTTGTATGCGTAAATGTATACACACTGTAATTTCAGGTGTGCTTATGTCACATATGTGAAATATTTCCTTTCTTTTAGTATATCTAAATTCATTTAGCTCTTTGCAGTTTTACCCTACTTCCTTTCACCAAATAAACGAAGTGAGCAGAGTATCCGCTTCAGCGTGGTGATTGGTAGAGGAGTTATCTGTCTGTTAACATATGCAAGGAGCATTGGGTGGCAGAACAATGGGTGTTTCCCAGTACCGGGTTGCGGCTGGAAGGGCATCTGCTAAGTAAAAGTATGCTAAGTTTTAGATCTGGTCATAGTTGTGTAACCGCTACACTTAAGGTTCTTAATGATATTATATGTGCCGTTGACAATAAGGAGTGTTGTGTAGCTGCATTTGTTGATCTGGCAAAAGCTTTTGACTCTGTCGACCACGAAATTCTACTGGATAGGCTAAGATATATTGGACTATCTGAGAGCTGTCTGGTCTGGTTCAGGAACTACTGTTCTGGGGTGCGTTTCCCAAAACCATCGTTAGCCAACTAAGGTCGCAAGTTCCGTCGTTACAAACATAGCTCTTTGATTTGCTGTTTCCCAAATCCATCGCTCCAACGAACATTCGCAAACTGCGTCGCAAACTTGAGCTCTTGAAACGACACCTCTGGACCTGTAGTTAAAAGCATAGTTCCTGGCTGTGTTCTATTCCCACTTATCCCCCCTATGCCCTATTCATTTAGAACATTCTAACATTCAAAGCTGGAATTATTAAAAATAAAAAAGCATTAAGTTAATCTCTCTTAGTGTAATTTGCTTTCAAAGTATTTTTACAGTTCAGTTTTAGCGATCTTCATGTTTACAATTGTGCTCCCTTCGCAGTGCACTTTGAAAACATTGATATCATTTTGAACACAGCCTCATGGCGAAAGCTATAGGTATATTTAAAAGCGGAAATTATGTTACAGTACGTCTCCAAAGCTTGTGAAAATAAAAAACATAGCATACGTTAATGCTTATATTTTATTGTGGGTTATTTATTAAGTTTCTCTGCTGTATATGACATGGGTCTGTTGGTTAGAACTTTCTGCTGTGGTTTGCATGTGAAATTGTATTTTATTTTTTAATAAATAAACAATATCCTAAATAATAATAATAATGATAATAATAATCATCATCATCATAATCATTAATATTATTAATATTATTATTAAAGTAAATATATTTATAATAAATCGCCTCATTATTTATTTATTTATATGATTTATATATGATATTAGAATAGTGTTATCTTTTGTAAGTGATTTTATGTTTTAGAATAGAATATGTAATGTTCAACTTCTCAATAATATTAGTAAAGCAAACACAGGCCCTATATGCTCTATTTACTTATATTTTAAATAATATGGAAAGCGAGTGCATGTCTTTACCAAAACTAATATTGGATTTTATTTTAAATGCGTGTTTGTGTAAAACAATATCATTTGCACAAAGAAATGATGAAGTTCTTCTTTAAAGAAGTTACTCCACCCCGTTTAGAGCATCATTATGGGCTTTTTGCGTCATAACTAACATAGTTCAAGCGATGGATCTGCGACAGAGAAACTACGGGTTTTGGGAAACACTCGTCACTACATAGTTCTTTTGCCAAACGATGCATCGCACTATGATAGTTCAGCCACGAGTTACGTCGTTGTTTGGGAAACGCACGCCTGGTCGATTACAATCATTAAGGGTGGAGGGGCTTCTGTCAGACCCCCTGCTGCTTCAGAAAGGGGTCCCACAAGGTAGCATATTGGGGCCTACACTTTTTAACATTTATGTTAATGATATTGCTTCTGCTGCAGGTGATTCTTATATTCATCTATACGCTGATGATATCATTATTTATACAGCTAGTTCCTCTTTGACTACAGCACTTTCTTCACTGCAAGCCAGTTTTTTAAGCATCCATCATGCTTTTACCAATCTTCATTTAGTTTTAAATACTAATAAAACAAAATGCATGGTTTTTAATAGAAATTTATCACATGTAGAGTTTCCTCCTAAAATTTCCTCATTGGACGGTACTGAGATTGATTATGTTGACTGCTACAAATATCTTGGTATCTGGTTAGATGGGAAACTGATGTCTGAAACTCACATAAATGAACTGCTCAAAAAGGTTAAAGCCCGGATTGGTTTTCTTTACAGAAACAAATCTTCCTTTACGCACGCTTCAAAGCAGCATTTGGTCAAATTGACAGTATTACCAATTCTGGATTATGGGGATTTAATTTACAGATCAGCTTCAAAAACTCTCCTTCACAAACTGGATGTTATTTATCTATGGAGTCAGAACAGTCTCTAAAGAAATTCACGCAAAAGACACGATGTACACATGCGTAGCCTAATTCACGTGCATAAAACTAAATTCACGTGCGTAAAATATTTATTTATATTCACAAAAACAATTCACGTGCTCAAAATAAAAATACATATTCATAAAATACGTTTCACAAATGCAAAACCCCATTTGCAAGTGTATAAGAGTGTACAAAAACTTTTGAATGTTTAAAACTTGTGAGTTCATCCTGAAAGAGAATGTGCAAATCCTCTTTCATGTACGACTCCCCCTGGATACGTGTGTGTGTATTTTTGAGACTGTCCTGGCAGAAGCAAGCAACTCGTAACCTTTCAGCCAATCACAATCCTTTTGCGCAGACGGTTTCTCTCCAGCATTTGCACCATCTTGCAAATGGTGTTTTGCATTTGTGAAACGTATTTTATGAATATGTATTTTTATTTTGAGCACGTGAATTGTTTTTGTGAATATAAATAAATATTTTACGCACGTGAATTTAGTTTTATGCACGTGAATTAGGCTACGCATGTGTACATCGTGTCTTTTGCGTGAATTTCTTTTGAGATTTCTCTGACTCCATATTTATCATGCCGCAATTCATTTTGTTACTGGTGCACCATTTAATACTCATCACTGTCAACTGTATTCTTCACTAAATTGGCCTTCTCTTCAATCACGTCGACAAATTCATTGGTTTCTGTTCATTTATAAAACTCTTATTGGGAAAAACTCCACTATATTTACAGTCACTTCTTAACATTCAGGAATCACGTCGCAATCTGCGCTCTAGTAGTTTTATTAACCTTTGCATACCCAAAGTTCGCACTTCATTTGGTTGCTACTCTTTTCAGTTTTCTGCTGCTGATGCTTGGAATCATCTGCAGCAGACCTTAAAGCTCAGTACTTTCATTCCACTATCATCTTTTAAAAGTTCAATCCAGTCAATAGTACAAGATCACTGTGCTTGTTTTTAGTTTTTCGTTGGTTTTATATGTTATTATATGCACTTTGTGAAATTGTTATTGTATTGTGTCCTTGCTGCTTTATACTGTAACTGCTTTTTTATGTTGCCTCTTGGCCAGGTCGTCGTTGTAAATGAGAACTGGTTCTCAATTGACTTACCTGGTTAAATAAATAGTTTAAAACATAAGCTGGAATAGTTGGCGGTTCATTCTGCTGTGGCGACCTCTGAAATAGAGACTAAGCTGAGGGAAAGTGAATAAATGAATGAATAATAAAAATAACACAATTAATAATGTAAAATATCAGATTTTGCTTTGTTATTAGAAAAAAAATTACTAGAGAAATTAAAACATCAAAAATCGAAAGTTAAACGCATTAAAATACTTCAGTTTATTTTTTATTTATATGTTTCCTATTTTTATTTTATTTTTTAAGTCTGACAAGCACTTCTGAAGCACTTTAATTATTAAGCACAATTGAAGTTGGCAAGGAAATACTTTAAAATACAGATTTTTTATTATTTAAATTGAGGATTTGGATTTTTTTCATGTTTTACGTTAAAGAGAAGAAGTTAGAAAATTAATTTAATTCAATCAAAACAATTTAAAATGTTTACATATTTATATTTAATAGAAATAAAGCATAAATAAAGCTACCAATTTATAAATCATTAATTTTCCTTCGGCTTAGTCCCTGACTATCAGGGGTCGCCGCAGTGGAATGAACCGCCAACAATTCTAGCATTTGTTTCATGCCCTTCCAGCCGCAACCCAATACTGGGAAACACCCATACACTCTTGCATTCACACTCATACACTATGGCCAATTTAGCTTAGATAATTCCCCTATAGCGCATGTGTTTGGACTGTGGAGGAAACCAGAGCACCCGGAGGAAACCCACACCAACACGGGGAGAACATGCGAACTCCACACAGAAATGCCAACTGACCCAGCCGAGGCTCGAACCAGCAACCTTCTTGCTGTGAGGCAATTGTGCTACCCACTGCACCACTGTGACGCCCCCAATATGATACTATTTTATGCTATTTATGATAACATATGCAGTATAGTGCGGGACAGTGGTTAGCACTGTGGCCTCACAGCAAGAAGGTCGCTGGTTCGAGCCTCAACTGGGTCAGTTGGCGTTTCTGTGTGGAGTTTGCATGTTCTCCCCGTGTTGCCGTGGGTTTCCTCCGGGTGCTCCGGTTTCCCCCACCAGTCCAAAGACACACGCTTTAGGGGAATTGATTAACTAAATTGACTGTTATGTATGAGTGTGAATGAGTGTGTATGGGTGTTTCCCAGTACTGGGTTGCAGCCGGAAGGGCATCCGCTGTGTAAAACATATGCTGGAAGAGTTGGTGGTTCATTCCGCTGTGGTGATAAGGCCGATAAATGCAGTATAATGATGTTCTTCAGTGTAATTGTCAGCATCTGTTCAGGCAACAAATAAAACAGACACAGATTTTGAGTAACACAGACCTTGTTTTAATACAGACAGATCCACTGTACAGTAAGAAGTTATTTACATTCTTAGATGTAAATGACCTATTTACAAACAAAACAACAACAACAGATGAACAGTGAAACATGGATGTGAGTCATAACTTAAAATAAATACATAACAGTCAGAGATCGGACGCCACTGGAGTCCAAATGACACGATATGAATCTGAACCAACTGTAAGACTTGATCTGAATGAGAAAATACTCACACACGCACCATGTCTAAATATAATAATACACCACACAGACTCATTCTCGCTCTCTCACACACATACACACCTGAAGTGTGCAAACATGTTAAAGGGTGTTTCATCCCAGAAGAGTTTGTAAAAAAGCATTCAGAAACACAATAGGAAACATTTCTATCGCTCGTCATCTGTCATCAAGGCTGTGAGGTTGTATACTTTAGATGGCATTTGAAACTGTATGTTGAGCGCAAAAATCATCTCGAAGAACACGTAAAGTGCAGCGGAAACACTGGTGGAAGTAAAGATAGAAACATGTTCATCTGGTAGCCTTGTTCAATTTGTTTGAGGCTTTAATAACGTTCAGTTCTCTCTTAATTCCTTGAACTCACAATCATGAGCTCAACAAAACAGTCAAGAATCATGTTAACATAATGTGAAGACGCTTCAATATACAGCAGCAGCAGTCCTCCACCTTCTGCACTCTGACTGTCAACTAGATTAAAGGTGCAGTAGGTGATTGTCTTCAGATACATGTTTTGTTGTGCTGGTTGAAGGTCTCTTCACATTCCAATAGTACTGAATAAAGTAAATGATCTAAATGTGTTTAGATGTGTTTTTATATTCTGGGTGAGGCAGAAAACTAAAAAATGTTCATCCAATTAAAAATTGTCAGGCCGATAATTCCCATAATTCTGATAAGCAGCCCAAACTGTCTGTCAACAACTGTAGATTAGTACATCCGCACACCTCCGTTCACGTGCACACAGCAGAAAGAGTGACAGCGGTAAAATCAAATGCTGAATCAAAACTTGTTCAAATCCTGAATCAATATTGGAGTGAGTTTTGCACGCTGGAGGAAGGACGACACCATGGCTGAAGTATTTCTGTTATTTCAGGTAATGCTCTGTTTTAAAACTATTTTAGTCACACAAAGCCAAAGGCTGCATCCCAAACCGCATACTTCAATACTATATAGTACGCTAAAATCAGTATGCAAGCTGAGTAGTGTCCGAATTCGTAGAATTCGAAAATCAGTATGCGAGAAGTACCCGGATGACTTACTATCTTCGGCGAGATTCTGAAGTGTGCAGCCCATGCGAGAGAATTATTGAATAGGAGTGAAGCGACGCAACTGACGCAGGTAGGTCACGTGATGATGACAAAATGGCGGATGTAGTATGTCCGAGTTCCATTCATACTTATTACATTCATACAGTAAAGAACGCACGGCAGAGTAGTACGTTTAAATTCAAATGCAGTACCTACTGAGTAGTAGGTGGTTTCAGACGCAGCCAAATGCCTCGTTTCCACTGACTGGTACAGTACGGTACGGTTCAGTACGCTTTTATGGCCGTTTCCACTGTCAAAAGGCGTACCGAACCAAACCGTATCACTTTTTCGGCACCCTTTCGAAAGGGTACCAAACACGAGAAAAAAAAGGTGGAGCTAGACGTGCAGATGAATGCTGATTGGTTACTGAGATACATCCCGATCTCGTGGAGCTAGCCAGAATGAAAGGTAACACTTTATTTTGATGGTCCATTTGAGTATTAGTAGACTGTCTGCTTAATATCTGTTGACACTGACATTTAACAGTCCTTCAACAGACATTTAACTGACTATAAGAAACTTTGCAAGTACATGTCAACTTACACTAACCCTAACCCCAACCCCAACCCCAACCCTAACCCCAACCTAACAGTCTACTTATAATCTAATGAGAATTAGTTGCAATGTAACTTAAATTCAACAAACGGACCATCAAAAAAAAGTGTGACCGAATGAAAACAAAGGGACCGCCATGTTTTTAATACACAGCCGAGACAGCTATATGTATATAATAACG
Source organism: Danio kyathit (assembly GCA_903798195.1). NCBI lineage: Eukaryota > Metazoa > Chordata > Actinopteri > Cypriniformes > Danionidae > Danio > Danio kyathit. Next base: position 55,227,321 of record LR812533.1, on the reverse strand, counting down.
AGCCATGGATGACCTGAGCTCAAACAAATCTTGTTGTTGACCTTGATTTACAGCCACAAAGCCAAGAAGATCAAAATCTGCCGTGTTCTGTTGTTGCTTTACGAGGCCGTCTAAAAGTGCGAGTGGTTTTCGCTTTCTCCAGGGAGCTCGCGATCGCGTCTTTATTTGATATAACGAACTTCTTGAGCTGATGATAATAACGAGTGTGTGATTATTGAAGTGTCTTCGACATCTGATCCTTTCAGAAAAAAAAGGACAAGCGCGAGAGTGAAGCGCGAACAAACAAAGGAGAAGCCCGAAATTGTTTCAGCAACCTGAATCATGATCAAACTGCCATGTTCATCATCACCTTTTGGACTATTATGAACTCGGAATGACGGAATTACTTTCTAACAGAGGCTACATGTGCCGGTGAAGATTACAGACACAGATGAGAGGTTTGCTCTGGCTGTGGGCTATGTTGCGTGTTGATTTTGAACTCAAATAAGGACTAGATGTACGCTGTGTGTAGTTTTTCTGTAATTGGTAACATATCGGAGACTGTAAGGGGCTATATGTGTTCATATATGTTCATATTTATTTATTTATTTTATATAATTGAAGATTTCACACTGTCATTGATCTGCATTTATAATCAAATCCTGTTCATAGAAAGGTTAGTAATAAACATTTATACATTTATATGTATAAAGCATCTGTTTTGTGAGAAGTGCTTCTCATATGATTTGTGAACGACCTGTACGGCTTTACTGCAGACATTTATTCAAGAATGACGTCGACTAAAACTCTGTCCTACACCACGCCCACCACACAATGATGTGTGTGTTTATACTGTAGAGAGGAAAGGGAGAAAATAATATAATAATTGTTATGAAGGTCGGCGCCAATATTTAGATTAACTGTTATCATCTGCGTTCATACATACATAATCATTTTTATAATACTTCGTCTAACATATCTTTTGTTTACATTACACAACTCTGACCGCTACAGCATGAGATGTTTTCTACTGCGTGCGCCCAGACAGCCGCGAGCGCGTTGCTCCGCTTGCGTCCGCATATTGGCATATATTCTTACATTAGAAATAACAAACTTTCGCGCGGGAAAGACGTGATATGGGAACGGCCCGCTGCTATAGTTAATCCAGTGTGCGTGCGTATTAGCCTCTGTGTACAAGCTCAGAACTTTAAACTAGCGCACAGTTGGCATTTTGGCATAACTTTGTTCAATTGCAGCAGTTTCGTTTCGTGCAACAGAAATGCGGCTTAGAGAAGCCTTTACGATTAATTAACCGTGACGAATTAAAGCGCTGTTAATAGTGAAATCGGCTAATCATTGCATCCTTATTAACGATATCAGTGCATTGTACAAAAGGCCGGTTCTACAAACATAATCAAATGTTTTCAGCTGCTCTCGCCTTCGCTTAATGTCAGGTGACTCACGCTCTGCGCAGCTTGTGATGTATTGAACAGACGCACGTCACTTCATAACTAAAGTGGCCGTTTTTCGACTGAACTAATTTTATTTTTGATGTCTTGGTCACTATTTGGAGGGCCGGAACAAATTGTCTCGGGAGCCGGGTTCGGCCTGCGGGCCGCCAATTGAATAGCCTTGATCTAGTGGGTCTCTGTCATCTTTACGGTGCGTGTTCGTGATATCAGGAGGCGTGGGTTTGGATGGCAGGGTAGGGACTGTGTTTTCAAAGCTATTATGTTAACCGTTAGCATTTTGTTAGATCACCTACTGCACCTTTAAAGCTTTTTTTTTAAGTTTTAGTTTTTATTATTTAATGGTCAATGATTACAGATAAGGAATTTATCATTTATTTATTTGCTTAGTTTCTACACAACTAAATACTTCAGAGCTTGGTGTAACTACAAAAAAAATGTATATTTATTATAATATGCCCAAAGTTATATTACTTTTTACTTTTACGTCACCGCAAATATACCTAAAACTATTATTTTTTTAGTTTTATTTTAAATATTTCTGAGGGCAACTTGTTGAGAACCAATCAAAAACAGTCATATGGAAATTCCGACCAATGAGATTTCACTGTGGGTGTGGCTACTTTGGACCCATGGTTGAGAATATCTGATTTAAGCCGCGGTCACACTGGACTTTCCTCCCCATAGACTTCCATTCATACGCACGCGAATGCGTCAGACCGGAAACGCAGGGTCATGCGGCAAGTTTCGCATTTCGCTGCGGTGCAAAATTCAATCTTGGTGAACTTGGTGAAGTCTAATCATCTTGTTTAATCCCGTCCCTTTTCGCAGTGCCGTACGACAGAATTTCGCAAGCTCAAACTCTAGTGTGACCGCAGCTTCAGACTGATTTTTGCCCACTCACTTTTTAAGCAGCACTGAATCTGGAAGTGTTTTCCCATTCATTTTATCCATAGGAATTTAAAAAAAATTACGTTATTACAGAAATTCAAGCTACGACTTTGCTTTTAAGCACAAAAGTATTTTAAAATCATTTTAAAATAAGCATATGTAAACAAATATTTCAACATTTTGAGTGTATGGAGACTCAATTGTGTCATTGGCAGTGCTTAATGAGAGTAGGTGGAGCCACCACAATGCTCTGTGATTGGTAGAATATTGTACAGCATCATGGGTAATGTAGTTTTTCAGCACAAATGCCACTATTACCATGAGTGATTTGAAAATAAGTAGAATTAAAGTTAACAAATGCGTTCAACAACAACATGTACAACCTCAGAGCTCAAAATATTATAGAGACTGTTGCACTCTATATCAGTCAAATTAAATTTCTGACCAATGAGATTTCACTATGGGCGGAGCTAAACTAAGACAAACCCACAAGTTTACATAATTATCATTCAGTATGTTTTATAGGAGTGGGCGGAGCTTATAATCACAGTGCACTCTAATTGGTGTACTTTTGCAGAGCATCATGGGTAATGTAGTTTTTCAGCACAAACTACATTATCACCATGATTGTTTTGAAAATAAGTTGAAATAAAGTGAACAGACGAGTTCAGCTACAGCATATATAATCTCAGAGCTCAAAATATGGAGAAATGAATGAGTTTATACTTCCAGAACATGACTGTGGCATTCGATATCAGTCAAATAAAATTTTTTACCAATGAGTTTTCACTATGGGCGGGGCTAAACTAAGACAATCCCACAAATTTACATAATTGTAATTCAGTGTGTTTTATAGGAGTGGGCGGAGCTTAAAATATCTGCGTCGCCTCACTGTGCACTTTAATTGGTGTAATTTTGTACAGCATCATGGGTAATGTAGTTTTACAGCACAAAGGCCACTATTACCATGATTGTTTTGAAAATACGTGGAATTAAAGTGAAGAGATGAGTTCAATAACAGCATATAGGATCCCAGAGCTCAAAATATGGAGAAATATAATGAGTTTATACTTCCAGAATAAGACTGTTGCACTCGATATCAGTCAAATGGAATTTCTGACCAATGAGATTTCATTATGGGCGGAGCTAAACTAAGACAAACTCACAAATTTACATAAATATCATTGGGAGAGCTTAATGGGAGTGGGCGGAGCTTAATATCTCCATGCCAACTCACTTCACTCTCTCATTGGTAATGTTGTTTTTCAGCACAAAGGCCACTATTACCATGATTGTTTTGAAAATACGTTGAATTAAAGTCAACAGACGACTTTAATAACAGCATATATAATCTCAGAGCTCAAAATATGGAGAAAATGAATGAGTTTATACTTCCATAACATGACTGTTGCACTTGAAATCAGTCAAATGGAATTTCTGACCAATGAGATTTCACTATGGGCGGAGCTAAACTAAAACAAACCCACTAATTTACATACATATCACTGGCAGTGTTTCATGTGAGTGGATGGAGCTTAATATCTCCATGCCACCTCACTTCACTCTCTGATTGGTGGAATTTAATACAGCATCATGGGTAATGTAGTTTTTGAGATTTCACAGTGGGTGGAGCTAAACTAGGACAACCCCTCAGATTTACATAAAAGACAGCACTTTTATTACATCACTCCTGGTTAGGATTGTGAATTAGATCAATTAGATCCATCTGTTAAAAACCTGTTTTAAAGGAATGTTTCATGTTAAATACAAGCTCTTCTCCAATGCTGCAGACAGAGATTAACTCATATTTATTTACATATGCAAATCAAACACTATTCCGCAGTTCCTGATTGGCAGGTCCAGATCATTCCAGAATCAAATGTCCTGTAGATTCGTGTGTGAAACAGGAATGATATGCAATTCCCGGGAATGCTGGTGGAGTGTTAAGGCATCCAGGAAGTGGACAGTGAGAGTTTGTGTCTGATTAGTCAATACAGCTGATTGTCACTACAACAGGTTAAAGGTCTCTTAATGCGTTTGGCCTTTGAGTGTTGGTGCATTTCTAATATCGACGGCTGTGTACTCAAACCTAATGAGCTCCCTACATAGACAGCATCTGAAGGCACCACAGAGTCCATACCTTTTAAAATGACATCATGTGTTGTAAAGTGAGCTTAATGAAATGAGGAATGATAATCAATATTAGTCATTTAATACAGGAATCAATATAGTTAAATTACTTTCTAATTTTGTAGCTGAATATAGCAGAATTTCTATAATTTGACTGTTTTTTTCAGTGCTAATTCCATTATTTTTATTTTTATCAATTTATTACTTTTGATTACATTTTAACCTAAAATCCAATGACATTTGCTTCGATTAAAAGCATCAGCCAAACGGACAAATGTATGAAAAAATATAATAAATATAATATAAATACTAAAATAACTAATTTGTCAAATTAAATTAAATATTTATTTATATTAAATGAAATGCAAGTCATTTAAGTTAAATTTGAATTAATTTAAATGTCCATTGGAGGCACTCATTATAGGGGGGCTAAATTAGGACAATTAGGACCCACAAATTTACAAAATTATCATTGGTTTTTAATGGGAGTGGGTGGAGCTTAACATCTCTGCGGTCTCACTGTGCACTCTTATTGGTGTAATTTTGTAGAGCATCATGGGTAATGTAGTTTTTCAGCACAAACTACACTATTACCATGATTGTTTTGAAAATAAGTTGAATTAAAGTGAACAGACGAGCTCAACTACAGCATATATAATCTAAATTTAATAAAATAAATTAAATACTAAAATAACTAATTTGTCAAATTAAATATTAATTTATCTTAAATGAAATGCAAGTCATTTAAGTTAAATTTGCATTAATTTAAATGTCCATTGGAGGCACTGCAAATATATATATATATATATATATATATATATATATACTGAAGAGTGAAGCAGGTAGGGTGGAGTAGGACCCGCGGGGTTACGCCTGCTTGTTGGAGCAACCAACTCCCATGCAGAGAGTTGCCAGTTTGATCCCAGCTCGGAGCCAGTTGGGTGGTGTAGGACCGGCGGGCTATATTGGTGCTGTGACCCGGATGGGAGTGAGGTTTAGGATGGTGAGTGTAACAGAGGCGGGTTAGTGAAGTCCTGTGCAGTTAAACCTCACTCCTTTTAAAAAAAGGAGCTCTAGCGACAGATGCTAGAGGCCATGGTCTTTAGCCTCCTTGTTATGCTGAGAGTTGCTGATTCGATCCCAGCTTGGTGCGGGTTGGGTGGTGTAGGACCAGCAGGGATACGCCTCCTTGTTGGAGCAGCCAACTCAATTCGGAGAGCCGCTGGTTTAATCCCAGCTGGGAGTGGGTTGGGTGGTGTAGGACCGGCGGGTTATATTGGTGCTGTGACCCGGATGGGAGTGAGCTTTAGGATGGTGAGTCTAACAGAGGCGGGATAGTGAAGAGCTGTGGAGGTAAACCTCACACCTCTTACCTCTTAAAAAAAAAAGGAGCTCTAGCGACAGATGCTAGAGCCCATGGTATTTAGCCTCCTTGTTATGCGGAGAGTTGCTGATTCAATCCCAGCTTGGAGCGGGTTGGGTGGTGGAGGACCAGCGGGGATACGCCTCCTTGTAAGAGTTGCCAACTCCCATTCAGAGAGCCGCTGGTTTGATCCCAGCTCGGAGCGGGTTGGGTGGTGTAGGATCAGCAAGTTACATTGGTGCCGTGACCAAGATGGGGGTGAAGTTTAGGGTGGTGAGTGTAACAGAGGTGGGTTAGTGAAGTGCTGTGCAGGTAAACCTCACTCCTCTGACCTCTAAAAAAAAAGGTGCTCTAGCAACAGACGCTAGAGGCCATGGTCTTTAGCCTCCTTGTTATGCAGAGAGTCGCTGGTTCGATCCCAGCTCGGAGCGGGTTGGGTGGTGTAGGACCAGCAGGGTTACACCTCCTTGTTAGAGCAACCAACTCCCATTCGGAGAGACACCGGTTCAATCCCAACTCGAAGCGGGTTGGGTGGTTTAGTGACGGCGGGTTACACTGGTGCCATGATCCAGATGGGAGTGAGGTTTAGGGTGGTGAGTGTAACAGAGGCGGGTTAGCGAAGTGCTGTGCAGGTAAACCTCACTCAGATGCTAGAGGCCATGGTCTTTAGCCTCCTTGCTATGCGTAGACCTGCCGGTTCGGTCCCAGTGTGGGTTGGAACAGCAGGGTTATATATATATATATATATTTTTTTTTTTTTTTTTTTTTTTTAAATATTTCCCAAATGATAATGAACAGAGCAAGGAAATTTTCACAGTATGTCTGATAATATTTTTTCCTCTGAAGAAAGTCTGATTTGTTTTATTTGTATTATTTTTTAATTTTTTTAAATCCATTTTAGGGACAAAATTATTAGCCCCTTTAAGCTATATATGTTTCTGATAGTCTACAGAACAAACCATCATTATACAATAACTTGCCTAATTCCCCTAACCTGCCTAGTTGACCTAATTAACCTAGTTAAGCCTTTAAATGTCACTTTAAGCTGTATAGAAGTGTCTTGAAAAATATCTAGTCAAATATTATTTACTGTCATCATGACAAAGATAAAATAAATCAGTTATTACAGATGAGTTATTAAAACTATTATGTTTAGAAATGTGTTGAAAACATCTTCTCTCCGTTAAACAGAAATTGGGGGGAAAAATAAACTAGGGGGCTAATAATTCAGGGGGGCTAATAATTCTGACTTCAACTATATGTATATATATATATAAATAATACTTTGCATATTAGTCTTATTAATTAATTCTTAATTATTTATTTTACTAATTACTTGATCTAATATTTAAATTGTTATCATTAATAATATTATGAATATATTCAATGCTTTAATGGAGTGTATTTTGCTTTGAATTAAGGCATTTGCCAAATGCATAAATATAAAATGTAGGTTTAAATCTACAATTTAAAATGTTATTCTAATGTATTGTATTTTACAAGTTATTATATGGAAATAAAATGATCAAATTGAAACGCAAATCTCTACTGAGCCTATGATGGCAGCTGTCTATGTAGGTGTTATACATGAAGGCAGCTCACTAGGATTTGAAACAGCCAAACCTCAAGACAACAAGTAACACAGTGTAAAGTGAGATTTCAAAATGCACTAAAAAAATGCAGGACGGGACTTCATATCATCTACTGGGAGTGTTTAGATTGTGACCCATGATATTACTGGCTAATATAGTCGTCCCTTCCCACAGGGCCTCGATGACATCAGCAGAAATTAAAAATTGTTTCACAGAAGGATCAATTTTTGATGGCAGAAATATTTGTAGAATTTAAACTTTAAATGTTGATTTCACCTTGTCTTCAAAGGTTGAGTTTTGATTTGGCCCGAAGATGATTGAGTCCACCCCTTCTGTGATATTGGTACGACCCCTTCTGTGATGGCTCCTGATAAATCTCCCCTTTATAGGTAGTACAGTAGTTTCCCCCAAAGCGATGATGTCATAAAGGTGGAGGGCAGAAGGCACTGTGATTGGCTGAGTTGCCACTTGTGGGCGGAGTATGGCTGGTTCCAGTCATGATGGAGCGTCTGATTGGCTGGATGAACTGCATCACGTCTGAGCGAGGCATCTGATTGGCTGAGGAGCGTCTAGGCTTCACTGGCTGTGCTGTTTCGACTCAAATCCCTGATTCCCTGCAGGATCCGCTTCATATGGCCAACTTTAGTCACACCGAGGTCCTGAAACAAACACAAGATGACACATTTCTCTTTCATTAATGCTATACAATATAGTGTTATTGATTATAACAAATTATTAGACGCAATTGACCTTTCATGCGTTCTAAAATTGTATTTAAATACTTTGTAATGTTCATGCTGTCAAATGTTTTCATTTTAATTACTGCTAAATAGGCGACGCGCGGGGCACTGTAGGTAGTGCTGTCGCCTCACAGCAAGAAGGTTGCTGGTTCGAGCCTCAGCTGGGTCAGTTGGCGTTTTTGTGTGGAGTTTACTGTGGGTTTCCTCCGGGTGCTCCGGTTTCCCCCACAGTCCAAAGACATGCAGTACAGGTGAATTGGGCAAGCTAAATTGTCCGTAGTGTATGGGTGTGAATGAGTGTGTATGGATGTTTCCCAGAGATGGGTTGCGGCTGGAAGGGCATCCGCTTTGTAAAACATGTGCTGGATAAGTTGGCGGTTCATTCCGCTGTGGCGGCCCCGGATTAATAAAGGGACTAAGCCGAAAAGAAAATGAATGAATGAATGAATACTGCAAAATATTATTTAGGCGACGCAGTGGCGCAGTAGGTAGTGCTGTCGCATCACAGCAAGAACGTCGCTGGGTCGCAGGTTCGAACCTCGGCTGGGCTGGGTCAGTTGGCGTTTCTGTGTGGAGTTTGCATGTTCTCCCTGCGTTCGCGTGGGTTTCCTCCGGGTGCTCCGGTTTCCCCCACAGTCCAAAGACATGCGGTACAGGTGAATTGGGTAAGCTAAATTGTCCGTAGTGTATGAGTGTGAATGAGTGTGTGGATGTTTCCCAGAGATGGGTTGCGGCTGGAAGGGCATCCGCTGCATAAAATCGTGCTGGATAAGTTGGCGGTTCATTCCGCTGTGGCGACCCCAGATTAATAAAGGGACTAAGCCGACAAGAAAATGAATGAATGAATGAAATATTATTTTTTTTTTTTACTGAATGTATTATTGTACATTTAAATGGTGCTAATAAATTATTTAAATTATTTTTAATATTCATTCATTCATTTTCTTTACGGCTTAGTCCCTTTATTCATCTGGGGTCGCCACAGCAGAATGAACCGCCAACTTATCCACCCGGAGGAAACCCACGTGAATGCAGGGAGAACATGTAAACTCCACACAGAAACGCCAACTAACACAGCCGAGGCTCGAACCAGCGACCTTCTTGCTTTGAGGCAACAGCACTACCTGCTGCGCCACTGCTTCGCCCCTATTTTGAATATTATATATAATTTTTTTTCTTTTCTTTCATTTATTCATTTTCTTTTCGGGAAAATGAATTAATCAGAGGTCACCACAGCGGAATGAACCGCCCACTTATCCAGCACATGTTTTACACAGCCGATGCCTGTCCAGCCGCAACCCAACACTGGGAAACACCCACACACTCTTGCACACACTCATACACTTCGGCCAATTTAGCGTATCCAATTCCCCTATAGCGCATGTGTTTGGACTGTGGAGAAACCGGAGCACCCGGAGGAAACCCACACCAACATGGGGAGAACATGCAAACTCCACACAGAAATGCCAACTGACCCAGCCGGGACTCGAACCAGAAACCTTCTTGCTGTGAGGCTCTTTTCTTTCATTTTAAATTTTATTGTTTTTGTCAGTTGTACTGACCTTTTTAGCATAATTTATGTTTACTATTATAAAAATGCAATTTCCCTCATTTTATTTCTAACAATGCAGTTTTATGGTTTTAGTTAAAAATTAATAATTCATGTTTTTTTTTATTCAATTATTTTATTCTTTCATTATTTTAATTAAATATTACTGTAGTTTTGGGTAACAACAGTAATCCTGTTTTTTTAAGCTACACAATTTAAAAAAAGTAAATTAAAAAAACGAATTAGCTTCATAATTTTTTATCAATTATTTATTAAAAGCTATTTTAGTTATTTGATAACTATTTACAGCAAGTGCTATTTATTTGGCTGGGCAGTTAAATCATTAAAATATATTTCTTTGTAGGGCGACACAGGGGCTCAGTGGTTAGCACTGTCGCCTCACAGCAAGAAGATCACTGGTTCGAGTCCCAGCTGGGTCAGTTGGCATTTGTGCGTGGAGTTTGCATGTTCTCCCCGTGTTGGCGTGGGTTTCCTCCAGGTGCTGTTATGTTAGTTTCTGACAGATGATGATCAGATATGAATGTGCGTTTCAGGGACTTTGCATTAATGTTGGTTTGCAGCTTTCCATGTTTCTAGTTTTACATGGTAAAAGATCTGAAATGTTGTTTTGGTGATTGTAATGACCCATTGAGTGGTACAGTACAGTACGGTACGGGTCACCTTTATCAGGCTTGCATTTCCACTGCCAAAAGGCTACCAATGGTCTGGTGTACGACAGAAAGGTTTAGACGACGTCATTCTCGCTTGAGGAAATGTCACAGTAACGCTGTACGGGTCGCTCACATATCATATGAGAAGCTCTTCTCACAACACAAATACTTGTGTATAAATGTTCATTACTAACCTTTCTATGAACATGATTTGATTATAACTGCAGATCAATGATCAGTGCGAAATAGCCGACTGTAACGTCTGCGAGTAACGTTATATAAAATATATAAATAGTTCAGCATATATAAACACATACAGACTCTTACAGTCTCCGATATGTTACTAATTACAGAAAAACTACACACAGCACACATTTAGTCCTTATTTGGGATCAAAAACAACACGCAACATAGCCCACAGTCAGAGCTAACCTCTCATCTGCATCTTTAATCTTCAGCAGCATATGTAGCCTCTGTTAGAGAGTAATTCCGTCATTCCTGAGTTTATAATAGTCCAAAAGGTGATGATAATAGTTTAAAGAGCCCCTATTACACATTAAAAAGGGTCATATTTCAGTTTTAAGGGTCTCCAACAACAGTCTAATATGCATGCAAGGTCAAAAAAACACTTTCATGGTCTTATAATATGCGTTTATTTTTACCTAATTATCCCAGCGACTCCCATATGAATCGTTCAGCGATTCATTTGTTCCCAAGCCCCTCCTTAGCGCGAAGCTAATCTGCACTGATTGGATCGATGACAGCCTGTTGCGATTGGTCGACAGCGTTCAGCGCGAGACAGTAAAATGCCCAGCGTGGTTTATCAAGCCCCCGGGTCGCCAACATTGGTATAGGATCCGATCGCAGCGGACGCCCGAAACACGCTTCATAGTAAACTTACTAACACCACAGTAAACAGTACCCGGTTCTCAACAGCGTTATTCAGACACCTCACCCCCGAAAGCAGTGCAGTTAAACACCAGCATATTGCTCTATTAAATATGACACACATTCAGTATTAATCCACACAGCAGCACAAGCTAAACTATTCTGAACCTTGACCGCTGCACGTGTGTAGAAACAGCTACGGTAGCCATAGCAACGACAAACGCCAGGGGAACGAGCTCACAAACGCATTTAAATCCATAAACAAAGCAGCACGCGTCGCATTTTCAACATGGCATTAGACGCGATATGAGAATACAAAGAGTTAACCTGATACAGTACAAGCGGTTACAAGTAACAAAACATGTAGATCATTTCTATTTGCAATCATTGCTGTGCCACCTGAAGTGTTATATGTTCTCAGGGCTTACCTGTACTCTGCTTTGCCCAACGATCACATCCCCAGCCGGAGGGTTGTAGCGCTCACCAGAGCTCCTACTCTGTCCTCTGACAAGCTATCTCTGCGGGCTCCCATCATGCTCACCCTGAGCGTAAGCCTTTCCAGTGCAGCACACCAGCCCGAAGCCCAGCGTGCAGCAGCCTGCCTTTGTTCGACTGTGTGCCCAATAAACTGTCCTTATGTTGCCCGCACCCCTGGTGTATTGTCTGTCCATTACAAGATGGAGGAAGAAACTAATCCATGAGCTGTGTACTGATAGATCGCCCATTGTAAGCGTGCAGATTGCTGAAGCACTCCTTTCCCTCACACTTCCAATAATATCCAGGTAAGCATCATGACTCCTGACTTCAGGATCTGTTTGTCTTTGCTGCTGTGTTAGTGGGCGGGGCCGCAGGTTTAAATTTGCGCGCGCAACAATTATGTTTCGTATCCACGTCACACCGAAACGGCTAAAGACTCGTTATCAAGACGATTCATTTAAACCACTATGAGTCGACTCTTTTATAGATGAATCTATAGTTTTAAACACTGTCCACTTTCAGATTTAAGCTTTAGCTGGATATTTCACTTCACTAAGAGCTGTGTTACACACTACATAGAAGGTCATTTTCAAAAACCCATAATAGGGGCTCTTTAACATAGCAGTTCTTTCATCTTTTAAGTTGCAGAAAGAATCATTTGCTCCTTTGTTTTTTCAGCTTCTCCTTTGTTTTTTTCACGCTTCACTCTCGCGTTTGTCCGTTTCTGAAAGGATCAGATGTCAGAAGCACTTCAATAATCACGTGCACGTTATTAATATGAGCTCAAGAACTTCGTTATTTCAGATATAGACGCGCGGGAAGCGCAAGCGAGAAAGTGAAACCGCTCGCGCTTTAGACGGCCTCGTAAACAACAATGGGTCACAGGGTAGATTCTTTTCTTCTTGACTTTGTGGCTGTTCATCAAGACAACGACAAGGTTTGTTTGAGCTCAGGTCAACCATGGTTCATTATAATATGTATATATTATTACGATGCAATATCTCGACTGTGTTTTTAAAAAGGCGCTTCTTTTGTTTTCATTCTCCTGGCTTGTGCTCATGCTAGTGACATATATCTGTAAACCAATAGCGTTCAGCTATGCGTCTAGCTCCGCTTTTTGGTACCCTTTTGTTGTGCTAGGTACCCTTCCAAAAGGGTACTCAAAAAGTGGTATGGTATGGTTCACTTTTTGGTACCTTTTGACAGTGGAAACAACCATAAAAGCTTACCGAACTGTACCACTCAGTGGAAACGGGCCATAAAAGGCCTCAGCCATCATTCCAGCGCTTCAGTATTATTATTCTTCTATTATTGTTCCCTCTAAAACTGTCTTGAGCATCTGTCTGCACTCCCAAAGAGCATCTCACACCTCCAAAAGCCACCACATTCACCTCGTTCATTGCAACTCATTTATTAGAGAAGAACAAACACAGTGGTTTCTGCAAACACACTAAACTACTGTACGTTTCTCTGATCAATATTTGTGCAAGTTTATCAGGAATTGATTATTTTGTTCTCTTTGACTCATTGGATGGTACCGCTGCTTTATTCACAAATGTTTTATGCCATATTTAAAGAGCCCCTATTATGGGTTTTTGAAAATCACCTTCCATGTAGTGTGTAACACAGCTCTTAGTGAAGTGAAATATCCAGCTAAAGCTTAAATCTGAAAGTGGACAGTTTTTAAAACTATTGATTCATCTATAAAAGAGTCGACTCATAGTGGTTTAAACGAATCGTCTTGATAACGAGTCATCAGCCGTTTCGTCGTGACGTCGTTACGTAACATAACGGTTGCGCGCGCAGACCCAGCAAAATTCAAACCTGCGGTCCCGCCCACTAACACAGCAGCAGGACGCTCATGAAGACGCTGTGCTTACCTGGATATTATTGGAAGTGTGAGGGGAAAGGAGTCGTTCAGACATCTGTACACTTACAATGGGCGATCTATCACTACACAGCTCATGCATTAAGTTTCTTCCTCCATCTTGTAATGGACAGACAATACACCAGGGGTGCGGGCAAAATAAGGACAAAATATTAGGTACACCGGCAGGCTGCTGCACGCTGGGCTTCGGGCTTGTGAAGGGAGCAGAGATAGCTTGTCAGAGGACAGAGGATGCTACAACCTCTCGGCTGGGTAAGTGATCGTTTGAAATAGCAGAGTACAGGTAAGCCTTAAGAAAATATAGCAGTTCACGGACGAGGTGCCAGAGCAATGATTGCAAATAGAAATGATCTACGTGTTTTGTTACTAGTTACCGCTTGTACTGTATCCGGTTAACTCTTTTTATTCTCATATCGCGTCTAATGCCACGTTGAAATTGCGACGCATGCTGCTTTGTTTAAATGTGTTTGTGAGCTCGTTTCACTAACGTTTGTCGTTGCTATGGCCACTGTTAGCTGATCCTGCACACGTGCAGCGGTCAAGGTTCAGAATAGTTCAGCTTTTGCTGCTGTGTGGATTAATTCTGAATGTGTGTCATACTTGAGAGCAACGCTGAGCGGCGCTGAGGTGTCTGAATAACACTGTTAAAAACCGGGTACTGTTTACTGTGGTGTTAGTAAGTTTACTTTAAAGCGTGTTTCGGGCGTCTGCTGCGATCCAATGTTGGCGACCTGGGGGCTTGATAAACCACGCTGGGCATTTTACGCCCCATTCACACGAGGCTTCAGCTTCAACGCTTGACAGAGGGCGTGTATGAAGTTGGGGCTGACACGATCAACATAGCAGCGTCAGCCAATGAAATTAGTCAGCAATAGGCCCCTGTTGGAGCTGGTGTATTTGCATACAGCAATCTGATTGGCTGACGCTTCCGTCGGCGCTTAAAAAGTTGAGCATGTCCCAACTTCTGCAGCGAGCAACGCCTCTGAAGCGGCGCCGACGGATCAACAATGCAGTTCGGCAACGCCTGACGTCACCCATTCAAAGTGAATAGGAATCGTGGAAGCTGACGCCCCGTGTGAATGGGACGTTACTGTCTCGCGCTGAACGCTGTCGACCAATCGGAACAGACTGTCATCGGTCCAATCAGCGCAGATTAGCTTCGCGCTAAGCAGGGGTTTGGGAACAAATGAATCGCTGAACGATTCATATTGGAGTCGCTGGGATAATTAGGTGAAAATAAATGCATATTATAAGACCATGAAAGTGTTTTTTGACCTTGCATACAGATCAGTATGTTGTTGGAGACCCATAAAACTGAAATATAATTCTTTTTAATGTGTAATAGGGGCTCTTTAAGTTATGTGCATAGGATTAATTCATATCTTTGGATGGAAACCCATTGATCAGTGTGTGTCACCTTCAGGTCTCTCCTCTCCAGCTGCAGCAGTTCTGGTCCTCTAATGTCATGTCTGATGAAGATCTCCTTATATTCAGACAGACAGAGCATCTCGAGCCACACGCCCACTTCATCCACACCCCATGTACTCACTGTGAAGAAGAAGATGAAAATGAAGAAAAGAGATATACATTAGGCTAGAGCACCTTGAGTGGACGAGCAGAACAGCCAGCGGTCAGCTCATACCTGGCATGTTGAGGGCGGCGCACGTCTCCTTGTTTTTATTGTTTTTGTCCTTCTTAAATTTGGGCACCAGGCGGAATTTTGCACTGCGACTCCGCTTGGAGAAATCAGACAGCTGACCCTGAAAACACACACACTTTATCAGACTGCAGGCAATTCAGATGTCCTGATGACCTGTGATTATTAGATTCTAGAAATGAACAGTGAACACTATTTTAGATGCATTGAAACAGATTGCAGATGCATGCAATAAACAACCATATAATCAGATACTGCAGGGGCTTTTAAAGACACTATATCAGGGGTGCCCAAACTCGGTCCAGGAGAGTCAATGGAGTTTAGTTCCAACCCCAATCAGGCACACCTGGACTGGCTAATCAAGCTCTTACTAGGGTTTTTAGAAACATTTATGCAGGTGCGCTGAGGCAAGTTGGAGCTAAAATCTGCAGGACACCAGCCCTCCAGGTGTTTGGACACCCCTGCACTATATAATGCTTAAGAACTACTTAGAAAACTGCTGGAATAGAGAATACAGGCAAACACTGGTTTATCAAATCAATATTGAATAGACCACTTTTTAAGAATAAATTATAATTAATGCATAAGAAATGTATTTTTTCTGGTGAAATTTAAAATATTTGATGACATTAGGTTTTTACAAAGTCCAATTTAAGCCCTTTTCAATCACTTTTCAGATGGATTTTGTGACAAATAACATATGTACATACACATACACATGAATATATACATATATATTGTGGCAGACCTGCCAGTGTGGCTTAAGCGTCGCCATGGAAACGTCTCCCTCACCGCAATCACAACCCATCACGTGCTGATCAGGGACAGCTGCGGCCCATTGGAAGAGGGCTATATAAACAACGCCGACGCCAGCGTCGGCAGAGCACTAGAAGGATGACAGCAGGACCTGCGCTGACTTCTCCCTCTTCCACTGGGCACCCTGATCGGCACTTCACTGCACGAGCTCACCGGACCCCTTTGGACACGGAACTCACCGCCCTGCACATCCCCACGCACCTTTTCCTTGCTCCACTCCCTAAATAAACACCCCTACGGGGATTTTCATTGCCTCTCTGTGTCCGTGTGATCTCTCACCTGCGACAATTGGTGGAGAATGCGGAGCTATTGAGGGGTCACACGTGACACAGGTAACTAACATCTGGTGTGTTTTTCCCCGTAGGGTCCCGCTCTCTCTCTCCCACCGCTTACCACCAGCACCTGGGGCTGAAGATGGACGCCATTCGCCGCCAGCTCGAGGAACTGGGTCGCCGTCAGCTCCGGCTCGCGGAGCGCGTCGCTGGGAGCGAGGAGGAGGAGAAGCAGGCGGTTGAACCGCCCCGGGAGTTTTCGGCTCTTCCCAGCCGGAATGGAAAGTGTGCGGCGCGGCGCTTCCAGCAGTGGGCGCTGGACGAGCGCGCCTCAGCCAAAGAGCAGGCCAAAGTTTTAATGGATCTGGCCTGCCTTTGGCTGCTTGAAGATCATCCGTCAGCCGCCCAGGTAGTCGAAAGGCTTGTCATCGACCGCCTGCTGCAGGCGTTGCCCTCCCAGCGACGACAACATGTCCTGCTCCGCAACCCTGCCACCTGGCCGGAGCTGATGGAAAGCATTGAGCTGGCGGAAGCATCAGCGCCCCAGGATGCTAGAGAGAGAGCGGAGGAACCCCAGAAATGGCGACCTGCGAAGGGCACCGCGCGTCCAGTACACAGACCCGCGGCCCCCTCGTCACTGGACGCGAAGTCGTCCGCACCATCGCCACCAGCTGGGGGCCGGGTATGCTTTTTCACCCGGTCCGCTCCCCAACCCCCCGTAAGACGGACAGTCCCGGTCCCCCGGATTCAGAGAAGGCACCGGACGACACGCGACGGGGGCCGCCAGCAAGACCCGCCCACCACCGCGAGCGACAGGAAGGGTGAGAGACGCGTCTCCCCTCCCTCAGACACTTCACGTCAGGTCACGGCCGGAGGTTCCCTACACCGAGAGCAGCGAGCGGATAGGAGCCTCCGGAAGTGCTGGTCCAGAGTCCGTCTGGTGGACCAGGAGGTCCGTCAGCCAGCGCCTCACCCAGCCTGTTACTCTGTCGTCAAGGAAGGTCTGTTGTACTGGATCGCTTGGCGGCGGGGGGAAGAAACACACCGGCTGGTGGTACCGCGCTCCAGGATCCCGGAGCTGATGACGGCCGTGCATGTGACCCCGCGCGGACATCGCGGGGTAACGGCCACCCTCCGAGAGCTCCAAAAGCGGTACTACTGGCCAGGACTGGAAGCGGAGGTACGTCGACACTGTCAGCAGTGTCCGGACTGCCCACGTACCTCCCCTCGACATCCCCCCGAACCACCAGTGCCGCCACCCATCATCTGGGTGCCCTTCAGCCGCACTGGTAGGAAAACGGTGAGCGAAGATTCGTTTCTCTGTCCCCCCCTCCCATCCCTGTGTTCTCCTTGTGTCAACAGCTACCGGCGGAGGACCAGGTCGACGCTTAGGGGGGGGGAATGTGGCAGACCTGCCAGTGTGGCTTCAGCGTCGCCATGGAAACGTCTCCCTCACCGCAATCACAACCCATCACGTGCTGATCAGGGACAGCTGCGGCCCATTGGAAGAGGGCTATATAAACAACGCCGACGCCAGCGTCGGCAGAGCACTAGAAGGATGACAGCAGGACCTGCGCTGACTTCTCCCTCTTCCACTGGGCACCCTGATCGGCACTTCACTGCACGAGCTCACCGGACCCCTTTGGACACGGAACTCACCGCCCTGCACATCCCCACGCACCTTTTCCTTGCTCCACTCCCTAAATAAACACCCCTACGGGGATTTTCATTGCCTCTCTGTGTCCGTGTGATCTCTCACCTGCGACTATATATATATATATATATATATATATATATATATATATATATATATATATATATATATATATATATATATATATATATATATATATATATATATATAAATTATTCTAGCCGAAATAAAACAAATAAGACTTTCTCGAGAAGAAAAAATATTATCAGACATACTGTGAAAATTTCCTTGCTCTGTTAAACATAATTTGGGAAATATTTAAAAAAAGAAAACAAAAATTCAAAAGGGGGCGAATTATTCTGACCTCAACTGTATACATGTGTGTGTGTGTGTGTGTGTGTGTACATACTGTATGTAATTTGTCACAGTTTTACCGTAAAAGCTTAAAATAACATCTGAAAAGTGCTTGAAAAGGGCTTAAACAATTCATTTATTAATTTTTCTTTGGCTTAGTCCCTTTATTTATCAGGGGTCACCACAGTGCAATGAACCACCAACTATTCCAGCATATGTTTTACACAGCGGATGCCCTTCTAGCTGCAACCCAGTACTGGGAAACATCCATATACACTCATTCACACACACACACACACGCACACTACGGCCAATTTAGTTGATCAATTCCCCTATAGCTCATGTGTTTGGACTGTGGGGGAACACGGAGCACTCACAGGAAACCCACGCAAACACAGGGAGAACATGCAAACTCCATACAGAAATGCCAACTGACCCAGCTCGGATTCGAAACAGAAACCTTCTTGCTGTGAGGCCACAGTGCCACCCCAGGCTTAAATTAGACTTTGTAAAATCTAATTTCACCACATACTTCATCACATTATATCAGTTGCTACTCATTATTTTATACTATAGTATAGTATTCTAAGCTAAATTTTTGATGGCATGTTTGGCCCAAGACCAACACCGATTTACTGTTGTTTACTCATAATTGTCATTTACTTGCATTCATTTTTTTTTGTTTTTATAATGAATTTTTAGGGGGTTTTAAACTTTAATGGATAGAATAGTGCAGAGAATTGACAGGAAATAGTTGGGAGCAGAGAGAGGGGAAGGGTCAGCAAAGGATCTCGAGCCGGGAATCGAACTAAGGTCGCCGTGAGCACCATGGCGCTACATGTCGGCGCACTTAACCACTAGTTGATTGGCGCCGACTACTTGAATTAATTTAATAATGATTGTTTTAATGTAGGCGTCACGGTGGCGCAGTGGGTAGCATGATCGCCTCACAGCTAAAAGGTCGCTGGTTCGAGTCCCGGCTGGGCCAGCTGGCATTTCTGTGTGGAGTTTGCATGTTCTCCCTGTGTTGGCGTGGGTTTCCTCTGGGTGCTCCGGTTTCCCCCACAGTCCAAACACATGTGCTATAGGGGAACTGATGAACTAAATTGGCTGTAGTGTGTGAATGAGTGTGTGTATGGGTGTTTCCCAGTGTTGGGTTGCGGCTGAGCGACGCAGTGGCGCAGTAGGTAGTGCTGTCGCCTCACAGCAAGAAGGTCGCTGGTTCGAGCCTCGGCTGGGTCAGTTGGCGTTTCTGTGTGGAGTTTGCATGTTCTCCCTGCGTTCGTGTGGGTTTCCTCAAGGTGCTCCGGTTTCCCCCACAAGTCCAAAGACATGTGGTACAGGTGAATTGGGTAGGCTAAATTGTCCGTAGTGTATGAGTGTGAATGAGTGTGTATGGATGTTTCCCAGAGAAGGGTTCCGTAAAACATGTGCTGGATAAGTTGGCGGTTCATTCCGCTGTGGTGACCCCGGATTAATAAAGGGACTAATCCGAAAAGAAAATGAATGAATGAATGAATGGGTTGCGGCTGGAAAAACATCCGCTGCGTGTGTGCTGTATAAGTTGGCACATAAGTTAATTCCGCTGTGTCGACCCCAGATTAATAAAGGGACTAAGCCGAAAAGAAAATGAATGAATGAATGAATGAATGTTTTAATGTTTTTTTAATCAATGCAGTAAATAATAAACGTATATTTACTTTAATTTCAAAAGGCACAGATAAAAAAAAAAGACAAGCAAATCATTCCACAGCACATGCACAGGCTTTAGAGTTTTCCTTTTATGCAAAAGTAAAAAAAATATTAATTTGGTTTGATTTAAAGAGTGAAGTTGTTAATTATTATTATCTATTTGGTGAGAGAAATTATTATGAAAGCAACACAATTACATTTTCAAGCAGTTCCAAGCACTTTAAGCACAATTTTCAGCATAAAAACTCCAGGATTTTTGAAGGATGTTCAGCAGCAGAATACAGACAGAAAATCCTATAACGAATGTGTGTGACTCTGTGCACCTCGTGGTCGGCCGGGTCGATGAGCTGACTGAGCCAGCCGATGTCTGACAGTCTGCGCAACTGCTGCGTGACGGAGGAGAGCGCACACACCAACTCATCTCTCTGAGGAGGATCCAACTGCTGCTCTCACACACACACACACACACACACACACAGAGGGAGAAGGACAAATCAGACAAATAAAAACAGCAGTGATGCACTTGTCTCTTTCTCTGATGATGTCAGTTTGACGCTTCAGACACAATATTCTAAGCCACGCCCCTCTTATCATTAGTTTTTTATGAGGGAATGATGCCCAAAAAGAAAGCCCCGCCCACTATTCAATATTCAGTTTCAGCTAGAAGTACATCAACACACTGATATGAGAATCTCAGCAACTTCCTGTTCACGCTCACATTAAAAATCAATAATTTGTACATGTTGAATCTGAAAATAAGTGCAGAAAGATCTGGGAAAAGTAGTCGATACAAAGAAAATAAAGACATCCCCAGGTAAAAAATTGGAACCGTCACAGAAACGGTAAACTCACCTGTTTGGCTTTGTTGTTCTACATGTAAAATCTAACTTTATTTATTGTACTTGTTATTTAAAAATGTTTTTCTTCTTTGCATAATTGTATGCACTGAGATGTACACACTCACTGACAAAAGTCTTGTCGTGGATCCCAGTTGTAAGAGCAACATATAATAACTCGACTTCTAGTTGATCATTTGTAAAATTGGCAGAAGGTGGATTTGTCTGCTGAATCATCTGTTGAGCAGCATCTCAATCATCACAAACACTGCAGAAGACCTACTGGAACCAACATGGAGCCAAGATTCTCACAGAAATCAGTCAAGTTTGGTGAAGGAGAAATCCTGATTTGGGGTTCCATTCAGTATGGGGGCGTGCGAGAGATCTGCAGAGTGGATGATCAACATCAACAGCCTGAGGTATCAAGACATTTGTGCTGCCCATTACATTACAAACCACAGGAGAGGGACAATTCTCCAGCAGGACAGCGCTCCTCATACTTCAGCCTCCACATCAAAGCTCCTGAAAGCAAAGAAGGTCAAGGTGCTCCAGGATTGGCCAGCCCAGTCACCAGACAGGAACATTATTGAGCATGTCTGGGGTAAGATGAAGGAGGAGGCGTTGAAGATGAATCCAAAGGATCTTGATGAACTCTGGGAGTCCTGCAAGAACGCTTTCTCTGCCATTCCAGATGACTTTATTAATCAGTGATTTGAGTCATTGCAGAGATGTATGGATGCAGTCCTCCAAGCTCATGATGGAGTCAGACACAATATTCATTCTGTTTCCACTGCAGCATGACTTTATATTCTATACTGGACATTATTTCTGTTCAGTGATGAGACTTTTGTCTAAGCAAAGTCAGACCTTACTGTCCTAATGAAATCAGTCAAAATCAAGGCCTGATCATATTTTATTGTGGTCAAATAAGTGTAATCTAGAGGCCTTTGCCTTTCATATCAGAAAGAGCTTTATTGCCAGGTGTGTTCACACATACGAGGAATTTGTTTTCATGACAGAGCTTCTACAGTGCAACAGGATTACAGACAGGACTAAAAAACAGATAATAAATATATTTTAAAAAGTGAATGCAAATATACAAATTGACAAGTGTATGTACAGCTATATTACTATATACAACATAATATGTGCAGCTGTTATGTGCATATTAGCATGTAAAGTGTGTTGTTAAATAAGTGTATGTGTGTATAAAAGTGTATAGCAGGTAGTGATGTTGGTTCCGCAATTACTATCATCAAGTGTTCATGAGATGGATTGCCTGAGGGAAGAAACTGTTTCTGTGTCGGGCTGTTCTGGTGCGCAGTGCTCTGTAGCGTCGACCAGAAGGTAACAGTTCAAAGAGGCAGTGTGCTGGGTGTGAGGGGTCCAGAGTGATTTTGGCAGCCCTTCTGCTCGCTCTGGATAAGTACAGTTCTTGGAGAGTAGGGAGGGTTGTACCAATGATTCGCTCAGCAGTCCGAACTATTCGACGTAGTCTTCGGAGGTCTGATTTGGTAGCTGAGCTAAACCAGACAGTTATTGATGTTCAGATGACTGATTCAATGATGGAGGTGTAGAACTGTTTCAGCAGCTCCTTTGGGAGGTTTAACTTCCTCAGCTGACGAAGAAAGTACAGCCTCTGTTGAGCTTTTTTGACAATGGAGTCAATGTGAATGTCCCACTTCAGGTCCTGAGAGATGGTGGTGCCCAGGAACCTGAATGACTCCACTGCTGCCACAATGCTGTCCATGATGCTCAGTGGGGGGAGAGCAGGGGGGTTTCTCCTGAAGTCCACTATCATCTCCACTGTTTTGAGCGTACTCAGCTCCAGGTTGTTGTGGCTGCACCAGACAGCCAACTCCTTAATCTCCTTAACCTCACATATGAGACACTTCTGATACCAAATGATCAACTAGAAGTCAACTTATTATTTGCTGTTCCTAAAACTTGGATAGGCGACAAGACTTTTGTCAGGTAGTGTATAAGTATTTATATATAAGATTTATGTTTACATATATATTGCTATATACAGTATATATATATAACTAATATATATATATATATATATATATATATATATAAACTTTTTTTATTGCTGTTGTGATTTTTTGTGTGATTTTTTTACGTGCATTGTTAAAATTGTATGTGAAACTAAACAAAAATGAAAATTAGTAAAAATAAATCAATAATTCATCAGTGTATGCTGGACTCACCAGACTCATCTTTCCAGCGAGCAGCAGTTCAGTCTCACTGTGAAGAGCTCTGACATTACTGACCATCTCCATCACCACATTACAGCTCAAACCCTGAACACACACACACACACACACACACACACACACACACACACACACACACACACACAGATGTCAGAGGTGGAATAAAGATGATGATCTGCGTTGAGCTCATGATTGACAGCTGTCACTCACCACGCTGCTCTTGGAGTTAGCGTACACCAGATCCATGGCTTTAGAGCTGGCATTAACAGCATGAGCTAACTCCTGCTCGATAGTCTGATGAAACTGAGCCACTTCCCTGATACTGAAACACACACACACACACACACACACACTGGCTTTACCATTCATAGTTGTGCTTGAGTAAAAAAAAAAAAAATTGTTTCATCCTGTGAACTACTGATTAGAAATATGCCGATATTCAATAATTCAACATATCGTGATAATGAACATGCATAATATGGACGTCATGGGCACTTGACATCATTATTTGACCAATAGAAATACAGTCCTGTTTTTGAGTACGTCCCTATGCTGACACAGAGGCATCTATAGCTCCGCCCTCTTTTGAAAATCTCATTTGAATTTAAAGTGACAGTCTCAAAAGGCCACAATTGGGATTAAAGCCTACAAGGGTCACGCCCCATTCACACGAGGCTTCAGCTTCAACTCTTCCCATTCACTTTGAATGGGTGACGTCAGGCGTTGCCGAACTGCATTGTGGATCCGTCGGCGCCGCTTCAGAGGCGTTGCTCGCTACAGAAGTTGGGACATGCTCAACTTTATAAGCGCCGACGGAAGCGTCAGCCAATCAGATCGCTGTATGCAAATACATCAGCTCCAACAGTAGCCGATTGCTGACTAATTTCATTGGCTGACGCTGCTATGACGATCGTGTCAGCCCCAACTTCAGACACGCCCTCTGTCAAGCGTTGACGCTGAAGCCCCGTGTGAATGGGCCGTCAGTTTCAGAGAGTTATAAAACATTGTCTGTGGGCTATTTTAAGTTGAAACTTCACAAACACACACACACACACACACACACACTAGAGACATCAGAGACGTATTTTATATCTTGTTAAAAAGGACAGAATAGGTCGCTTTTGAATTAAAATTTTGTGATTTAAGGCTTCCTTATGAAAAGCAAATTAGTGCAAATCCCGTGTTCACCTGTGTATCAGCGCTCCGGCCGCTTGCCCGAACAGGCTGATCTGAGTGGTTTCCTCTTCAGAAACGGTCTCCGGCTGTGATGCATGCTGGGAAAGCAGCCGTGGAATCTCTCCTCTCTGTTTATCCTCCCAGGACTTCAGCGTGCTCTCGAAAGCCTGGAAAACAGCAGCGGTTTGAGTCCTGCACTGTAAAAAACGCTGGGTTCCACACAATCAATTTGAGTTGGGACAACGTGAAGAAATTAAGTTAACTTATTAGATTTCACAGATTTAAGTTGATTGAACATAAAACTATTTATTTATTTTATTATTATTATTAAATTATTATTATTAGAGTCTTGTATGCAATTATAAATAGAGGTTGTTAAATCAGCTTTTTGTTCCTTTAGCATTTTTAAATCCTATAATTAACCATAGTTATATACAGGGCTTGACATTAACTTTTTGGATCAGCAGCCACTGTGGCTAGTAGTTTTCCAACATTACTAGCCACTCGCCATTTTCACTAGCCACAATTTTCTTGTTGGGAATATATATTTAATATGCAAAAAATTTGACTTTGGCATGCTAAAATGACTTGATTTTAGACATTGTGTTATGTCCACATGCCTCCTCATTCATTTCACTGCTTTGTGTGCATGACCCTGCTCAATGTGCATGAGCAAATGGGCTGTGATTTCACTGTGTCATTGCAATTCGTTTATATTTCACAGGACTTTTCAGGGCTCAACACTAAGGACTTACCAAATTTTTCTCTGACCACACCAAACATAAATACATAATTGTTTCTTAGCCACAAATGTTAAATAATATGTCAAAACATGCAAAATATAGCTGTATGCATGCTCTTTTTATTCTTTCTTAAAAAACTATTACATTCAAAAAATAATCATTGCCATGTATCTAAAACTATGCACGGTAGCCTTGCCTTTCCAGGCTAAAGGTCTCTCAGATCACTAGTTATCTACACATACATGGGGAGTTAATCTCCAATTAAGTGAAGTTTCACAAACTAATTTCGAGAGGAGCACGTGATATAGTTCTACACAATCAATTTGAGTTGGGACAACGTGAAGAAATTAAGTTAACTTATTAGATTTCACAGATTTAAGTTGGTTGAACATAAAACTATTAAGTTGTCTCAGGAATTGTGCTGTTTCAGCTCATTTGAAATAAATAGCTTGAACAAACAGCATACATCAATTGTTTGAGTGTGTTTTAATCATCTATTATTATTATTATTATTATTATTATTAGAGTCTTGTATGCAATTATAAATAGAGGTTGTTAAATCAGCTTTTTTTTCCTTTAGCATTTTTAAATCCTATAATTAACCATAGTTATATACAGGGCTTGTCATTAACTTTTTGGATCAGCAGCCACTGTGGCTAGTAGTTTTCCAACATTACTAGCCACTCGCCATTTTCACTAGCCACAATTTTCTTGTTGGGAATATATATATATTTTATATGCATAAAATTTGACTTTGACATGCTAAAATGACTTGATTTTAGACACTGTGTTATGTCCACATGCCTCCTCATTCATTTCACTGCTTTGTGTGCATGACCCTGCTCAATGTGCATGAGCAAATGGGCTGTGATTTCACTGTGTCATTGCAATTCGTTTATATTTCACAGGACTTTTCAGGGCTCAACACTAAGGACTTACCAAATTTTTCTCTGACCACACCAAACATAAATACATAATTATTTCTTAGCCACAAATGTTAAATAATGTGTCAAAACATGCAAAATATAGCTGTATGCATGCTCTTTTTATTCTTTCTTAAAAAACTATTACATTCAAAAAATAATCATTGCCATGTATCTAAAACTATGCACGGTAGCCTTGCCTTTCCAGGCTAAAGGTCTCTCAGATCACTAGTTATCTACACATACATGGGGAGTTAATCTCCAATTAAGTGAAGTTTCACAAACTAATTTCGAGAGGAGCACGTGATATAGTTCTACACAATCAATTTGAGTTGGGACAACGTGAAGAAATTAAGTTAACTTATTAGATTTCACAGATTTAAGTTGATTGAACATAAAACTATTAAGTTGTCTCAGGAATTGTGCTGTTTCAGCTCATTTGAAATAAATAGCTTGAACAAACAGCATACATCAATTGTTTGAGTGTGTTTTAATCATCTATTATTATTATTATTATTATTAGAGTCTTGTATGCAATTATAAATAGAGGTTGTTAAATCAGCTTTTTTTTCCTTTAGCATTTTTAAATCCTATAATTAACCATAGTTATATACAGGGCTTGACATTAACTTTTTTGCTCACCAGCCACTGTGGCTAGTAGATTTTCAACATTTCTAGCCACTCGCCATTTTCACTAGCCACACTTTTGTTGTTGGGAATATATATTTTATATGCAAAGAATTTGACTTTGGCATGCTAAAATGACTTGATTTTAGACATTGTGTTATGTCCACATGCCTCCTCATTCATTTCACTGCTTTGTGTGCATGACCCTGCTCAATGTGCATGAGCAAATGGGCTGTGGTTTCACTGTGTCATTGCAATTCGTTTATATTTCACAGGACTTTTCAGGGCTCAACACTAAGGACTTACCAAATTTTTCTCTGACCACACCAAACATAAATACATAATTATTTCTTAGCCACAAATGTTAAATAATATGTCAAAACATGCAAAATATAGCTGTATGCATGCTCTTTTTATTCTTTCTTAAAAAACTATTACATTCAAAAAATAATCATTGCCATGTATCTAAAACTATGCACGGTAGCCTTGCCTTTCCAGGCTAAAGGTCTCTCAGATCACTAGTTAACTACACATACATGGGGAGTTAATCTCCAATTAAGTGAAGTTTCACAAACTAATTTCGGGAGGAGCACGTGATATAATTGACCGCAGCTGGTTTCTCATCTACAATCATTAGTTAGCCAATCAGATTAATCCAAACTCACTATAATGGCTCGTTTCCACTGAGTGGTACAGTACGGTACGGTTCGGGTCGGTACGAGTCACCTTTATCAGGCTTGAGTTTCCACTACAAAGGTTACCCTTTTGGTGGGCGTGGTGTATGACAGAAAGTTTTAGTCGACGTCATTCTCGCTCGAATAAATGTCTACAGTAAAGCTGTACAGGTCGTTCACAATATATGAGAAGCACTTCTCACAAAACAGATGCTTTAAACATATTAATACTTCTGTTTAAATGTTTATTAACATTTCTATGAACATGATTTGATTATAACTGCAGATCAATGACAGTGTTACAGCCTACTGTAAGGTCTGCAATTATATAAAATAAATAAATAAATGCAACCTATACAACAAATACAACACACACAGCCCCTTACAGTCTCCGATATGTTACCAATTACAGAAAAACTACACTCAGCAGGCATTTAGTCCTTATTTGAGTTTAAAATCAACACGCAACATATACAGTAGCCCACAGTCAGAGCAAACCTCTCATCTGTATCTTTAACCTTCACCAGCACATGTAGCCTCTGTTAGAGAGTAATTCCATCATTCCGAGTTCATAATAGTCCAAAAGGCGATGATAAACGTGGGAGTTTGTTCATTATTCAGGTTGCCGAAACTATTTGCTCCTGTGTTTTGTCGGGCTTCTCCTTTTTTCGCGCTTCACTCTCGCGTTTGTCCTTTTTTTTCTGAATAGATCAGATGTCGAAGACGCTTCAATAATCACACACACGTTATTATCATCAGCTCAAGAAGTTCGTTATATCAAATAAAGACGCGATCGCGAGCTCCCTGGAGAAAGCAAAAACCACTCGCACTTTTAGACGGCCTCGTAAAACAACAACAGGACACGGCAGATTCTTGGCTTTGTGGCTGTTCATTAAGATAACGACAAGGTTTGTTTTGAGCCTGGGTCATCCATTACTCGTTATTATATGCATATAGCTGTCTCGGCTGTGTATTTAAAAAACATGGCGGTTCCTTTTGTTTTGATTCTGGCTAGCTCCACGAGATCGTAACGTATCTCTGTAAACCAATCAGTGTTCAGCTACGCGTGTAGCTCCACCTTTTAGTACCCTTTCTCGTCTTTGGTACCCTTTCGAAAGGGTGCCGAAAAAGTGGTATGGAACGGTTCGGTTCAGTACGCTTTTGACAGTGGAAACGGCCATAAAAGCATACCGAACCCTACCGTACCGTATCACTCAGTGGAAATGGGCCATAAGTAGCCTAGGAAAAGATTACTCCCTTATCTTCGTATTCCGAAGAAACCCCCCATCCACCCCTTCTCCCCCTTTCTTTCTTTACCACGGGGAGCTCTCGAGAACTACCTGATCTCGTACTCCCCGTACATGCTCAATCGGCCAGGCGGGAGCCCTGGGCTCAATTATCTCCGAGCCCAGGGTTCTCTCCCGGGACAGCATGCCAAACCTGCTAATAGTGTCAAGCAATATCTAAGTGTGAACTCTTGAAAGCAATATTATTGTAACAATGATAATTAAACCATATTAACAAAAATAACCGTAAGCAAAAGAAAGCAGGTGAAAAACACACCGTCTGTGTGTGATAATGGAAGGATGATCACGAGCACACAGGTAACGTTAGGCCCATAATCCGTTCTGTTCATAGAATAGTTCAAACAAAACCGGCAACCGCTGCTGCTTACAAAAAGACATATTTTAGAAACATCCGGAGCTTTTGGAAGCCGCAGGACTGTGTGTGCACGAGCATCACTTTTTGTTCAGTCTATATGAAAGAGAACCGATCGCACCAGTTGCGTTTCCTCTAGGCACGGTTGCTTTGCTCCAGGAAACGGGAGCAGCCATGCCTTTTAAAACAGCGCATCACATCACCTGTGCATGCGAGTGATCATCCTCTCTTTCGGTATTCACCTGCTTTCCTTTGCTCGTGCGAACGTTATTTTTGTCGGTCATGCTGCTTCTCGATTCTAAGATCACATTTGCACGCATATTGGGCCATCTTTATTGTCGAACCCTGCGTTTAAGAAAACTATCATTTAAAAATGATCTTCAACCAGCCAAAGTGGCTAGTGAGAGTGTCTGTCTAACTCGCCACGGCTGAAATCTACCCGCATTTGGCGGGTGTTAAAGGTGCAGTATGTAAGTTTGACACCCAGTGGTTGAACTAGGTATTGCAGTCCTGAATCATAATAAAGGTACGCCGGGTTGCCAGTTTGAGTGATTTTAAACTGTGTTCTAAATAAAAGCAACGACACGCGATTGAGGGAATATTCTCCATATTAAAAGGAGTTTTGGTTCTAACCAACACCTCGAATTGATTTATTAGAAGCGGCTTCTATTTCTCACAGCTGAACAACAGAAACCTATGACAGATCACCTCAGGTAAGCCTTGTGTGCTTTATTCAGTGCTAAATGCTAACAATGCGAGTTTTAATGCATTTTACATGACGTGTATTACCATATACTGAAAGCAGAAAGTTCACCTCAGATCTGGAAAATACAATAAACCGTTTGAAATTGAACTTTAGAACTAAACACATATGAGTGATTCAGCATGTACATTTAATGATGTTAAAGAGGGTTAACATGTATTAAATAGATTCTAAACCTTACCGTTTTGTGAGTGAGTGCATATTCTGTGCTTCTGAAAGGCTGTATTTAAATTTCTGCCGTGTTTTGTGGTGCAAACAGCCAAATGGCTCATCACTCATAACAATCTCGTCACAGCGTGTTGTTAGGACACGCGATGTAACCTGCTCACGTTCCTAATATTTATGTCATTTGCTAATTAACGTCATGTGGAACTGAATCTGTCTCATTTTGACATCTGATACTTTCCACTACACTGTAGCATTTCGCTCATGGACGCATGCTTTCAGAGTCTTTCTGAATGAATGAATGAATGAAATATGCTGTTTTCCAACAAGGCAACCCGGGGTGCTGAATTATAATTGGCTAAACTGGCATGTGCATGTGAAAATTACCTAAACAAAGACAGCGTTCCGGCACGGAAAAAAACATTTTCAAAGCAGAATATCTGACTTCAGCATTGTTTGTCAGTTAAACAAGTATGTTCACTTGGGATGTTTCTTAAATATCTGCACACATATTATGGTATTTTTATGCTTTAGAAGAGTCAAAAACTTACATACAGCACCTTTAATGTAAAGCCCAGGTTATATAGATTATTTAGGGGGGAAAATAATTTTTTTTGTGCAAAAATCAAGTATTTTTGTAAAAAGGTCATATCACCCAGCCCTATAAATAAGTACACTGTATTAGGAATGCAACGATTAACCAATTTCCCAATTAACCATGCTTTAATTCATCACGGTTAATGAATCGTAAAGGCTTCTCAACACTGCGTTTCTGCACGGAACAAAACTTCTGCAACTAAACAAAGTTACACCAACTGTGCGCTAGTTTAAACTTACGAGCTTGTACACCGAGGCTAATACAAACACACACTGGATTAACTATGACTGAGGTTATTAACTAAGGGCTGTTCACATGTCACGTCTTTTGTGCACGCAAGTTCGTTATTTCTAATTGAGAGCGGCGTGCTCACGCTTTCCAGGCGCTCCTAGTTGAAAGAATGAGTGCAGCGCGAGTCTCGTGACAAGAACTGACCAGTAAGCTTCATACTTTGCATGGAATATACACATATACACAACCCTTAATTCTTCTCCATTTATCATAACGACTGTAAACTTTTTTTGTTAGTTTTTCTTAGTTGTTTACACACAATTACTTCAGACACAATGACTACAACATGTGATGCACCAACCCCCTGAACCAATTCTGCTAAACTACAAGCACAATTCATGCTTTACACTCAAATTGCAGGTTTAAAACACACTTTTTCCAAAACACTACACACAATTCTCTGCATTTGGCACAATTCTCATGCAGAAAATCTCTTGTTTTCACAAGCTACACACTGTCACTGTTGTAAAGTCAGTTGTCAGTGCAATTCCACTGTGAGAGACAGAATCTAAAAATAAAATGCAGAAATCACATTGTATGACTTTTTAACAATTGATTTGTAAATTACGGTGTGAAATAAGTATTTGATCACTTGCTTTTCAGCCAAATGTCTGACCCTCAAAGACCTGTTATTTTGCTTTAAAATAGTCCAGCTACACTCTGCTCATGATTCTAATTTAGTAGCACTTGTTTGAGGTCACTAGCTGTCATAAAGACACCTGTGCACCCCACAATCAGTCAAAAGTCTAAGTAGCAACATGGCCAAAACCAAAGAGCTGTCAA
Source organism: Danio kyathit (assembly GCA_903798195.1). Taxonomy (NCBI): domain Eukaryota; kingdom Metazoa; phylum Chordata; class Actinopteri; order Cypriniformes; family Danionidae; genus Danio; species Danio kyathit. The sequence continues at coordinate 55,195,782 of LR812533.1, read as the reverse complement.
AAGACACAAGAGATGAAATTGTAGACTTTCATAAAGCTGAAACTGCTACGGGGCAATTGCCAAGAAAGAGCAACTGTTGGAGCAATTGTCAGAAAATGGAAGAGGCTAATGATGACTGTCAATGTCCTTCAGACTGGGGCCCATGGAAGATTTCTCTTCGTGGGGTATTAATGATGCCAAGAATGGTCTAGAATCAGTCCAGAATTATGCGGGAGGAGCTGAGGAGCTAGGACCACCGTTTTTAAGGGTACTATCAGTAATACAGTAAGATGTCATGTTTTAAAAAGATGTCATGTTCCCCTGCTTAAGTTAGCCCATGTCAAGACCCATCTGAAGTTTGCCAGGGACCATCTGGATGGTCCAGAGTTTTCATGGGAGAAAGTCCTGTGGTCAGATGAGACCAAAGTAAAACTTTTTGGTCTTAACTCTATTCACCGATTTTGGAGGAAGAAGAATGATGTGTATCATCCCAATAATAGCATACCTACAGTGAAGCATGGGGCTGGAAGCATGATGCTCTGGGGTGTTTTTCTGCACAGGGGACAGAATGACTGCACTGTATTAAGGAGAGGATGAACGTGGCCATGTATTGTGAGATATTGGGCAAAAACCTCCTTCCCTCAGTCAGAGCATTAAAGATGGGTCGTGGCTAGGTCTTCCAACATGACAATGACCCAAAGCACACAGCCAGGAAAACCAAGGAGTGGCTTCGTAAGAAGCATAACAAGGTTTTGGAGTGGTCTAGCCAGTCTCCAGATCTAAATCCTAGAGAAAATCTTTGGAGGGAGCTGAAACTCCATGTTGCTCAGCGACAGCCCTGAAACCTGACAGATCTAGAGAAGATCAGTGGGCAAAATCCCTCCTTCAGTGTGTGCAAACCTGGTGAAGAACTACAGGAACCCTTTGACCTCTGTAATTGTTAATAAAGGCTTCTGTACTAAATATTTAAATTGCTTGACTCAAGTGATCAAATACTTATTTCACACAGTAATTTACAAATAAATTGTTAAAAAATTATATAATGTGATTTCCTGATTTTTTTTAGATTCTGTCTCTCACAGTGGAATTGCACCTATACTGAAAATTCTAGACCCCTCCATGATTTCTAAGTAGGAGATTTTGAAAAATCACAGTGTGATTAAATACTTATTTCCCTCACTGTAGGTAAACACCTGTCACACATAATCACAATTTAGAAATCAGAGCTCATCTGGTTCATAACTGGTTCACTGCCCACCCACATTTTGTAGTTGTTTATCTCCCTCCATATTCTCCATTTCTCAATCCTATTGAGGAATTGTTTTCTGCCCGGGGATGGAAAGTGTATGACCGAAATCCACACTTTTCTTTGTTTTTTTTTTACTGTAACTATTCTGTAAATCCTTCTGTTGATGGCATATGTAGACCACGTTATGAGCAACTTTGTGTTGGTTGGGATGAACACTGCGTACACTGTTTTTGTGGGAACAATCCATTAAAATTTATTTGGTACCGTGTATTTGTGTGTTTTGTATAAAAACAATATTCTGAAATATTTTACAATGCACTTATGTAGGCTTATGTACTGTCTGTAGTAAGTGTAACACTGAACAAAAAAGGCTGACAGTAAGTCATTATGATGAATGGAGAAGAAGTGGTCATAGTGTGTTACATCAAGCATATCAGTGATCAACTGGTTCTTATAAATGTCTCTTCATGTGATGGTCTGTGTGTGTCACTTGAAAACAAAACACCATTTTGAGAAGAAATCACATTGTTTTGAATGTAAAGTTTGATTTTGCAGGAGAATTGAAGGGTTTTGCCCAATGTGTGTGTGTGTTTTGTGATTTGTGTGTGGAGTTCTGACAATATGAGACATGCTTTCAGAAAATGTGTGTAAACAATTGGGAAGTTAACTTATTAATTTGGGACTAAGTCAAAGGAAAATGAATGAATGAATGAATGAATGTATTATTTGTGTGTGCGCACAGACTGACCCGGTCTCTGGTGAGAGTTTGCGTGCGGTTCTTGTGCAGTATGCGGATATATCCCGGTGGCTGAATCCAGGCCTCGCCGTCCACCTGCACCGGCACACCTTCATCTCCCAGAATGGTGATCTTCACTGTTCGACACTGATCAACACACACACACACACACACACAGACACGTTCAGGTTAAAGCTGCAGTATAGGATTGACACCTAGCGGTTGAACTAAGTATTGCAGTTCACAATCCAAATATTGGAGACCTGCCCTTCCTCCAATGCACAGGCAGGTTATCAGATTGACAACACAAACAGTAGTGAGCGTGCCTGAGGGTCAAGCTTTATACTATAAGCCGCTCAGCTAATGTTTACATCAGTATTTATATTATTTGCTAATTAAAAACCACCTCATGTGGATTTTTATAACTCTGAATCTGCCTCTCATGTCGGAGACTGCTACTGTCCACTAGATATCACATTTTCTCATACATTTAGGCCAGGGGTCTCAAACTCAAATTGGCGGGGGGCCGTATCAGTGACTGACAATTCATAGGAGGGCCGCTTTACCATTCCAGCACAACACAAAAGTGGAAACCGGATGTAATTGATACACTCAAACATTCTTCTCCAGAGTATATGCAGTCAAAGCTCCTTTTTGTTTCTTATTGTACATATTGAAGGGGTAGTTTAAATAGCTATGAAAGTACTACAGTTTAATAATAGGCATAATAATAATTATTATTACTCTGTCCCAATCACTGCTTAACCAAAAGTTTAAGAAGAGCAGAAAGCAGATTAAGTGACTTTAATTCCTTCATTCATTCATTTTCTTTTCAGCTTAGCCCCTTTATTAATCTGGGGTCACCACAGCGGAATGAACCGCCAACTTCTCCAGCATATGTTTTACGCAGCGGATGCCCTTCCAGCTGCAACCCATCACTGGGAAACACCCATACACTCTCATTCACACACTACAATTTTAGCTTACCCAATTCATCTGTACCACATGTCTTTGGACTTTGAACCGGAAGGAAACCCATGAGAACGCGGGGAGAACATGCAAACTCCACACAGAAATGCCAACTGACCCAGCCGAGGCTCGAACCAGCGACCTTCTTGCTGTGAGCATCGTGACGCCATTAAGTGACTTTACTGGCAATTTTTCTTCTCAATATCTTTCTTTTTTTGTAAAACTACAGCAAAGAGGGGAAAAGTGTATATATATTTTATATATACATACACCACTTTTACACTTTTTTATATATATTCCACATATATATTGACTTTTACTTTAACATGTTCAATTCAGTCAGATGTCAGATTTTACTAATGCACATTTTTTATACAAATCCTAACATGCATGTGAGGAAAATCTATTATTGAGACCATTTGAATAGAATATTAGCAAAATGATCATGATTACACCACCAGCATAACGTGTAAGCCATGAAGATGTGTTTGTACAACACAATAGAGGTGGTATAAAACTGATTATAATCAAATGACCCTTGAATATTTACAAAATGATCAAAATAATTGATTAACATGCTTTTCTTGAATCCGTTTTATCTTTTGCCTTGGTGTCATGGTTTGGGAATCTCTCGGTCAAGAATAAAAACTCACTAAATCAAATAGTTAAGTGGTCCAGTAAGTTGACCGGGGTGTCACTAGCCAATCTAGAGGCTGTGTACACCAGGCAGCTACAGAGAATTACAAATTCAATTTTAAGTGACACTGCTCATCCTCTACACTCAGAGTTTTAGCTCCTTCCTTCTGGTCGTAGGTTTTTAGTATTAAGCTGTAGAACGAAACGATATAAAAATAGTTTCATACCAGCAGCCATTAGACATTTAAATAAGGCATAGACTAAAGCAGAGGTGTTTCGGTGACTTGTATATTTTTAGAGTGTTTTATTTTAGATTGGGGGGGTGGACACTTGAAGTGATTATTTATTTATTCCTCATAGGTGTTTCTATGTTTATGTCTTATGTCTTAATGTTCATTTGTTGTTGTTATCATGTGAGCTTTCTTGTGTGGCACTGTTGTGAGATGAGAACTCTTGACTGCAAACCAAATCTACCTTCGGGTGTAAATAAAGTAACCTAACCTAACCTAAAAATACAGCTTTAGTAAAAATAGAGCACTTCCAGACATATATTTCAACGTTTAAATCAGGCACAGAAATAATCTGCATGTGC
>LR812533.1:55159121-55186621 GCA_903798195.1 Danio kyathit | reverse complement strand
GCAGCAAGTTAGTCAAAACACAAACAACTGAAGAAACGCGCAGCAAATTGATCAAAACGCGCAGCAAGTTAGTCAAAACACAAAGGAAGAAACGCGCAGCAAGTTAGTCAAAACAAAGGAAGAAACGCGCAGCAAATTGATCAAAACGCGCAGCAAGTTTGTCAAAACACAAAGGATGAAACGCGCAGCAAGTTAGTCAAAACACAAACAACTGAAGAAACGCGCAGCAAATTGATCAAAACGCGCAGCAAGTTAGTCAAAACACAAAGGAAGAAACGCGCAGCAAATTGATCAAAACGCGCAGCAAGTTCGTCAAAACACAAAGGAAGAAACGCGCAGCAAGTTCGTCAAAACACAAAGGAAGAAACGCGCAGCAAGTTAGTCAAAACACAAAGGATGAAACGCTGAACAACTGAACAACATGTTTTTGGGTCCTCTTTAAACATTTCCGTTGTGTTATGTGGATGTTTGCAAGTGTTTTGATCAATTTGCTGCGCGTTTCTTCAGTTGTTTGTGTTTTGATCAATTTGCAACAGATGTCTGTCAAATTGATGAAGATCGGTTCTTAATTTGCTGGTGTTTTTTGTTATTGCATGTGCTTTCTTAAATTGCAGCGCGTTAAGCTCTCTCGGCCACCGTACAATCGCCATCAGCTGGACAGAAGTGGGAATTACAGTTAGCTATTACAATAGATCGCACTCAGCATAATCCATCAAAATGACGGATCACCTTCAGATTTTTCCGTCACTGCTGAAAAAAAATCCATCATTGATGGAAGTTATTCGGTTAACGCGACCTCTGGCACACACACACACACAGAGACACACACAATCACACAAAAAGACACACACACACACACCTCCAGCAGAACTCTCTGCTCCAGGTTCTTGTATGTTCTGTGCAGAAGCTCTTTAGTTCCCAGAACTCCGTACCACATCATGTTTTTAGTGCGACTCCTAAACACACCATGCAGGAAAAAACACACACACACACACATTTAAAACACACACACATTTTAAAAGATGAAAGAAATCTGATTGCTTTTGCTGCATTTTCCATTGACTGACCTGCATTTCTCTGGATGCTCGTCACGTTTATTATTGAAGTCCAGAGAGATCTTAGCATCCAGACCGATCCCGAAGTAATTATTCATCACACATTTCTCAGTGTACAGATCCCTGAAACACACACACACACGCACACACACACGCACGAACACACACACACTTTCATGTCTGCTTTTGCACTTATTTTGAGCCATTGGTCAACCAATGTGCAGAAAGGAGGACTCACAGGTTCTCTGGGTCACAGTTAAATGGGTCAGCGTTGACCAATAACCGGCTGATCACTGAACCACTGAAAGAGCCTGCTCTGAGACCTACACACACACACACAGACACACACACACACACAGTATGAGCTTCAGAAGATGGGATGCATGATTTGACTCCACACCATGTGTTCTTCATGCAGAGTGAGTGATTTCTCTAGGAAGTGAATTAAATGGCGACCGCTGCTCTTACTTGGGTAGAGGATCTTTGTGTTCAGCATTGGCATATTCTCTCTGCTTCCTGTCTGAGCTGGAAGTGAGGCGGAGCTGCCTATGGACAGGTTTCCTTTACTGATGAGCTTCTCACATGGAGTTTTAGACGCTGAGAAAGAGAAATATTAGTATCACAGCAGTGCTGATATACAGCCAGTGTGTGATATTGTGTTTATCCAACACATCCACTGCATAATCATGTTGAATTACTGGTTAAAACGCTTGCAAATCTGCTAGATAAAATCCTCCTGTGTGAAAATGAAGGAAATAAAACTGTTAGTATGGCAATTATAGAGTAAAAATAAAAGGTTTTTGGTCACAAATTTTACAGTATTTTGAAAAAAATGAATATTCAACGCAAAAAAAAGGATGTAGATTTTACTTTTTTTTTTAAATTATTCAGAAACTGCTATACATTTAGCAAAAAAGGCGAGTAGTACATTGAATTAAATGGCATTTTGAGTAGAAAACCCAAAGAAAAAGAAAACAAAATCTAAATTTACAGTAGCATAATTTTAAATACATTTAAAAATAATATATAAAATATTTAAAATATCTTCTATATAAACTGAGAATAACTTAAGGTCAAATTATAAAAAAAATAAATAAATAAATAAAAAAATAATAATAAACATATATATACATACATATATAAATCTATATATATATTATTGGTGGGCATAGAATAATTTTTTTATGCTAGATTAATCTCACTGTAATCTTGGAATTAATCTAGATTAAAATGGCTCATTTGAATTCTGCCGAAGGCATTCAGAATATGTGTGCTCCCAAATAAGGACTAAAAGTAAGTCTTTGAGAACGGGTTGCTCAAGCCAGGTGGTGCATTAGACCAGGGGCTCATCTCCTGTTTCCCAAATGCATCACAAACTGCTTGAGAAACTGTTCTACTACGATAATTGGTGATGAAAATAAATGATGTTTAATAAGATGTACTTGTGTTTACTAACTGTTTATTCAGTTAAACATGAATGTTAAACTGTAAGCCTACATAAACTCCAAACAGTGAATTTTGATGACCTTAATCTGACTAAAGTCATAACTGAACTAAACAGAAATGGAATTAAGACATGTGGAGTATGCAGATATTAGTGGCATTATTGAAGTAAACACCGCAATCAAACTATTACCGTCATGTAGGAGTTTTCGCCATAATTTCCGACAAGATCCACACACACGCGGCTGTCAGTAAAGGACCACACACACACACACACACACACACACACACATCACGAAATGCGAAAGTTTTTTTCTTTCCATTCGGCATCTCACCAGTCCTTACTCCTTATTTGCTTCTAATACCCTCGTGACAAACTGGGGTATTAGACGCAAAAAAAACTGCAGTTAAAGTCACCCAAAATTACAGAAAACTCTTGCATGAAAGCACTTCACGTAAACACCTTAATTATATTATTCTCTAGTAAGGCAAATAACTAGATTACAGATGTCCATGTAAGCGTAGTCAGTAGTGTCTTCAAAGTAAGTGAAAGATCCAGAAGGGCATCCTGCTGATTTGATTCAGAAGGGCACTTTTTTGTCAGACGGCTCACCGGTCAGGTATACATCCGCGCTAATATATCAAGGTGAAAATCATCATAGCTTGCGTAGAATAGACCCAGCTCCAAACACAACTTTGAGAATAGATTAACGGCCATATTTTTTTTTTATCGCGCGATAAAAGTCTATCTATATATATATCTATCTATAAATATACATCTATATATATATATATATATATATATATATATATATATATATATATATATATATATATATATATATATATATACATATATATATATATATATATATATATATATATATATATATATATATATATATATACATATATATATATATATATATATATATATATATATATATATATATATATATATATACATACATACATACATACATACATACATACATACATACATACATACATACATACATACATACAGTTGAAGTCAGAATTATTTGCCCCCAGTTTATTTTTTCCCCCAATTTCTGTTTAACGGAGAGATTTTTTTCAACACATTTCTAATCATAATAGTTTTAATAACTCATTTCTAATAAATGATTTATTTTATCTTTGTCATGATGACAGTAAATTCTATACAGCTTAAAGTGACATTTAAAGGCTTAACTAGGTTAATTAGGTTAACTAGGCAGGTTAGAGTAATTAGGCAAGTTATTGTATAATGATGGTTTGTTCTGTAGACTATCAGAAAAAAATTTAGCTTAAAGGGGCTAATAATATTGACCTTAAAATTAAAAACTGCTTTTATTCTAGCCGAAATAAAACAAATAAGACTTTCTCCAGAAGAAAAAATATTATCAGACATGCTGTGAAAATTTCCTTCCTCTGTTAAACATCATTTGGGAAATATTTAAAAAAGAAAAAAAAATTCAAAGGGGGGCGAATAATTCTGACTTCAACTGTATATATATAGTAGGGGTGTAACGAATCACGGTTGATCCCACAGTTCAGAACGCACGTGATTCGCATATTACTTGTAGATTAATCCAACATTTATAACAATTGCAGAGAGATCGCCTCCCGCATCATTCAAATCACGTGTATAAGAGCATTTTAGCTTCCCTGTAAAATATAATGACGACGGAAGAGGTCATCACACAGCGGATGCCCTTCCAGCTGCAACCCAGTACTGGGAAACACCCATACACACTCATTCTCTCTCACACACACACACACACACACACACACACACACACACACACACACACACACACACACACACACACACACACGTTTGTTTTTGTGAAAAGTGGGTACATTACATAGGCTTCCATTCATTTTATACAGATCAAAGCGTATATTATATTGCCCTCACCCCACCCTACCCCTAAACCCAACCATCACAGGAGACAGTGTACAGCTTTACTCCCTAAACAAACTCATCCTGTGTGATTTAGAAGCTTTTAGAGAAGTGAGGACGTCACCAATGTCCTCATATTTCACCTGCTTTTTGTAATACCTGTGTCATACCCATGTCATTATACAGATCTGTGTCCTGATATGTCACAAAAACACGTACACACACACAACACACACACACACACACACTACGGCCAATTTAGTTAATCAATTCCCCTATAGCGCATGTGTTTGGACTGTGGGGGAAACCGGAGCACCCGGAGGAAACCCACGCCAACACGGGGAGAACATGCAAACTCCACACAGAAATGCCAACTGACCCAGCCGGGCCTCGAACCAGCGACCTTCTTGCTGTGAGGCGACAGTGCTACCCACTGTGCCACCGCGGCCCCTAGTTTTTATATGTTGTATTTTTAATGTTGTATGTCTCACCTCTTCGACTGCTTCTTGGTCTATTGCTGTACAATCGCTCTGAATCTTCATCCTCATCTTCATCTTCTGCTGGTAATGACGGCAAACCTTCCTCAGTTTGAGCGTTCTGTTCATCCACAGCTGAAACACAACATCATACATGTGAAAAATCATGCACTTTAGATTATTTACTTTCATAATGTGATGCATTAACCACATCAATTTTGATTTATTTATATATTTTATATGTATATATTTATATATAAATATAAAATATATAAATATATAAATATAAAATATATATATATATTTATATATTTATATATTTTTATTTATTTTGAACATGAAGGTTGTCAAGCGTTCACATTTTAACATGAAAAAAATGAAAAAATATATTTTTATTATTATTATTATTATTTGTTTTCTTATTATTTTGTAATTCACCTTTTTATTTCACATTCTGAAAAAATGTCATTATTAGTTTACAAAATAAAACCAAAACTATATATTTTTTATTCAAATACATAACTATGAATTATAAATAATCCATGCAAACCGAGAAGTACAAGATGTTTCGTAAATTAATAACTCGTTACATTAATATTTACTATTATTATACATCAAAAATATTGTTTAATTTTTAAATCCTATAGTCATAGATTTAGTTATTGTTTTAATTTCCAGGAAAAAATCAGTGATACCTTTCTCAGTGTGCTCTATGATCTGTCTGATGGCTTTCTTTAGGCTGTTGGCGCGTAACATCAGCTGCTCTCGGGGTTTAAAGATGGCGGCGGGTGGTCGAGGAGAACACGGAGTGGTGATGGTGGGTGGGGCAGTGGGCGGAGCTAAAACCACTCCCTCCCCATCGATTTGCTCTTCAGCGATGGTGGGCGGAGGTGCACTCATCACACTGGAGGCCTGAGCTTCATCGTTAAGAGTCTTCAGTAACGAGTCCAGCTTTTCCTTAAGCACGCCACACTGCACATAGAAAACAGCATTAGCTAATCAAAAAAGACTACCAGCCAATCACAGAAAACTCTCAGCTAGTGACGAAACACTCTCAGACAATCACAAACACTCCCAGCCAATCACAAACACTCTCAGCCAATCACAAAACACTCTCGGCCATTCACAAACACTCCCAACTAATCACAGAACACTTGCAGCCAAACAAAAAACACTCTCAGCCAATCACAAACACACCCAGTCAATCACAAAACACTCCCAGCCAATCACATAACACTCCCAGCTAATCATATAACACTCCCAGTCAATCACAATCCCTCCCAGGCATTCACAAAACACTCCCAGCCAATCACAAAACACTCTTAGCCAATCACATAACACTCCCTCAATCACAAACACTCCCAGCCAATCATATAACACTCCCAGTCATTCACAAAACACTCTCAGCCAATCACAAAACACTCTCAGCCAATCACAAAACACCCTCAGCCAATCACAAAACACTCTCAGCCAATCACAAAACACCCTCAGCCAATCACAAAACACTCTCCGCCAATCACAAAACACTCCCAGCCATTCACAAACACACTCAGCCAATCACAAAACACTCTCCGCCAATCAAATACAGTCCCAGCGAATCACAAAACACTCCCAGCCATTCACAAAATTCTCTCGGCCAATCACAAAACACTCCCGGCCAATCATATAACACTCCCAGTCATTCACAAAACACTCTCAGCCAATCACAAAACACCCTCAGCCAATCACAAAACACTCTCCGCCAATCACAAAACACTCTCCGCCAATCACAAAACACTCTCCACCAATCACAAAACACTCTCAGCCAATCAAAAAACACACTGAGCGAATCACAAAACACTCTCAGCCAATCACAGAACAGTCTCAACAAACCCCAAAACACTCTCAGCCAATCACAAAACGCTCCCAGCCAATCATAAAACCCCTTAGCCAATAACAAAACACTCTCAGCCAATCACAAAACAGTCTGAGACAATCACAAAACACTCTCAGCCAATCACAATACACTCTCAGCCAATCACAAAACACTCTCAGCCAATCACAAAACACTCTCAGCCAATCAAAAAACACTCTCAGCCAATCACAAACACTCAGCCAATCACAAAACGCTCTCAGCAAAACACAAACACTCTCAGCCAATCACAAAACACTCTCAGCCAATCACAAAACACTCTCAGCCAATCACAAAACACTCTCAGCCAATCACAAACGCTCTCAGCCAATCACAAAACGCTCTCAGCAAAACACAAACACTCTCAGCCAATCACAAAACACTCTCAGCCAATCACAAAACACTCTCAGCCAATCACAAAACACTCTCAGCCAATCACAAAACACTCTCAGCCAATCACAAAACACTCTCAGCCAATCACAAAACACTCTCAGCCAATCACAAAACACTCTCAGCCAATCACAAAACACTCTCAGCCAATCACAAAAAACACTCAGCCAATCACAAAACGCTCTCAGCAAAACACAAACACTCTCAGCCAATCACAAAACACTCTCAGCCAATCACAAAACACTCTCAGCCAATCAAAAAACACTCTCAGCCAATCACAAACACTCAGCCAATCACAAAACGTTCTCAGCAAAACACAAACACTCTCAGCCAATCACAAAACGCTCTCAGCAAAACACAAACACTCTCAGCCAATCACAAAACGCTCTCAGCAAAACACAAACACTCTCAGCCAATCACAAAACACTCTCAGCCAATCAGCCAATCACAAAACACTCTCAGCCAATCACAAAACACTCTCAGCCAATCAAAAAACACTCTCAGCCAATCACAAACACTCAGCCAATCACAAAACGCTCTCAGCAAAACACAAACACTCTCAGCCAATCACAAAACACTCTCAGCCAATCACAAAACACTCTCAGCCAATCACAAAACACTCTCAGCAAAACACAAACACTCTCAGCCAATCACAAAACACTCTCAGCCAATCACAAAACACTCTCAGCCAATCAGCCAATCACAAAACACTCTCAGCCAATCACAAAACACTCTCAGCCAATCACAAAACACTCTCAGCCAATCACAAAACACTCTCAGCCAATCAAAAAACACTCAGCCAATCACAAAACGCTCTCAGCAAAACACAAACACTCTCAGCCAATCACAAAACACTCTCAGCCAATCAAAAAACACTCTCAGCCAATCACAAACACTCAGCCAATCACAAAACGTTCTCAGCAAAACACAAACACTCTCAGCCAATCACAAAACGCTCTCAGCAAAACACAAACACTCTCAGCCAATCACAAAACGCTTTCAGCAAAACACAAACACTCTCAGCCAATCACAAAACACTCTCAGCCAATCAGCCAATCACAAAACACTCTCAGCCAATCACAAAACACTCTCAGCCAATCAAAAAAACACTCTCAGCCAATCACAAACACTCAGCCAATCACAAAACGCTCTCAGCAAAACACAAACACTCTCAGCCAATCACAAAACACTCTCAGCCAATCACAAAACACTCTCAGCCAATCACAAAACACTCTCAGCAAAACACAAACACTCTCAGCCAATCACAAAACACTCTCAGCCAATCACAAAACACTCTCAGCAAAACACAAACACTCTCAGCCAATCACAAAACACTCTCAGCCAATCAGCCAATCACAAAACACTCTCAGCCAATCACAAAACACTCTCAGCCAATCACAAAACACTCTCAGCCAATCACAAAACACTCTCAGCCAATCACAAAACACTCTCAGCCAATCACAAAACACTCTCAGCCAATCACAAAACACTCTCAGCCAATCAAAAAACACTCAGCCAATCACAAAACGCTCTCAGCAAAACACAAACACTCTCAGCCAATCACAAAACACTCTCAGCCAATCAAAAAACACTCTCAGCCAATCACAAACACTCAGCCAATCACAAAACGTTCTCAGCAAAACACAAACACTCTCAGCCAATCACAAAACGCTCTCAGCAAAACACAAACACTCTCAGCCAATCACAAAACACTCTCAGCCAATCACAAAACACTCTCAGCCAATCACAAAACACTCTCAGCCAATCAAAAAACACTCTCAGCCAATCACAAAACGCTCTCAGCAAAACACAAACACTCTCAGCCAATCACAAAACGCTCTCAGCAAAACACAAACACTCTCAGCCAATCACAAAACACTCTCAGCCAATCACAAAACACTCTCAGCCAATCACAAAACACTCTCAGCCAATCACAAAACACTCTCAGCCAATCAAAAAAACACTCTCAGCCAATCACAAACACTCAGCCAATCACAAAACGCTCTCAGCAAAACACAAACACTCTCAGCCAATCAAAAAACACTCAGCCAATCACAAAACGCTCTCAGCAAAACACAAACACTCTCAGCCAATCACAAAACACTCTCACCCAATCACAAAACGCTCTCAGCAAAACACAAACACTCTCAGCCAATCACAAAACACTCCTAGCCAATCACAAAATGTTTACAGCCAATCACAAAACACTCTCAGCAAAACACAAACACTCTCAGCCAATCACAAAACACTCTCAGCCAATCACAAACTTTCTCAGCAAAACACAAACACTCTCAGCCAATCACAAAACACTCTCAGCCAATCAAAAAACACTCTCAGCCAATCACAAAACACTCTCAGCCAATCACAAAACACTCAGCCAATCACAAAACGCTCTCAGCAAAACACAAACACTCTCAGCCAATCACAAAACACTCTCAGCCAATCAAAAAAACACTCTCAGCCAATCACAAAACGCTCTCAGCAAAACACAAACACTCTCAGCCAATCAAAAAACACTCTCAGCCAATCACAAAACACTCTCAGCCAATCACAAAACACTCAGCCAATCACAAAACGCTCTCAGCAAAACACAAACACTCTCAGCCAATCACAAAACACTCTCAGCCAATCAAAAAAACACTCTCAGCCAATCACAAAACGTTCTCAGCAAAACACAAACACTCTCAGCCAATCACAAAACACTCTCAGCCAATCAAAAAACGCTCTCAGCCAATCACAAAACGCTCTCAGCCAATCACAAAACGCTCTCAGCCAATCAAAAAACACTCTCAGCCAATCAAAAAACACTCTTAGCCAATCAAAAAACGCTCTCAGCAAAACACAAACACTCTTAGCCAATCACAAAACGTTCTCAGCAAAACACAAACACTCTCAGCCAATCACAAAACACTCTCAGCCAATCAAAAAACACTCTCAGCCAATCAAAAAACACTCTCAGCCAATCACAAAACACTCAGCCAATCACAAAACACTCTCAGCAAAACACAAACACTCTCAGCCAATCACAAAACACTCTCAGCCAATCAAAAAAACACTCTCAGCCAATCAAAAAACACTCTCAGCCAATCACAAAACACTCTCAGCCAATCAAAAAACACTCTCAGCAAAACACAAACACTCTCAGCCAATCACAAAACACTCTCAGCCAATCACAAAACACTCTCAGCCAATCACAAAACGCTCTCAGCAAAACACAAACACTCTCAGCCAATCACAAAACACTCTCAGCCAATCACAAAACACTCTCAGCCAATCACAAAACACTCTCAGCCAATCAAAAAACACTCTCAGCCAATCACAAAACACTCTCAGCCAATCACAAAACACTCTCAGCCAATCACAAAACACTCTCAGCAAAACACAAACACTCTCAGCCAATCACAAAACACTCTCAGCCAATCAAAAAACACTCTCAGCCAATCACAAAACGCTCTCAGCAAAACACAAACACTCTCAGCCAATCAAAAAACACTCTCAGCCAATCACAAAACACTCTCAGCCAATCACAAAACACTCAGCCAATCACAAAACGCTCTCAGCAAAACACAAACACTCTCAGCCAATCACAAAACACTCTCAGCCAATCAAAAAAAACACTCTCAGCCAATCACAAAACGTTCTCAGCAAAACACAAACACTCTCAGCCAATCACAAAACACTCTCAGCCAATCAAAAAACGCTCTCAGCCAATCACAAAACGCTCTCAGCAAAACACAAACACTCTCAGCCAATCACAAAACACTCTCAGCCAATCACAAAACACTCTCAGCCAATCACAAAACGCTCTCAGCAAAACACAAACACTCTCAGCCAATCACAAAACGCTCTCAGAAAAACACAAACACTCTCAGCCAATCACAAAACGCTCTCAGCAAAACACAAAACGCTCTCAGCCAATCACAATACACTCTCAGCCACTATCATACAACAGCATGTCAACTAACAGCCAATCGCAGCTGACCTTTTTAGCCATGGCCTCTGATTCCTCTAAGTTTTCGGTGTTTTTTTCGTAGGCACGTCCAACTTTTGCCACAAAATCCTTTACCGTCTCGCACAGGACTCTGAAAAACATACAATTAGACGCACACACAAATACACACACAAATACACACCAGCCATCATGAATATAATACACACTTGGCAGAGGAGATGACTACAGAGTGCTGATCGGATGTCAGGATTTTGGAGAGATGAGCAGCAACAGAGTCCTCATAGGTCAGAATGTGCTGCACCTGGAACAGAACAGCCAATCAGAACAGAAGATAAGCAAAGCAGCCAATCAGAGCATAGCAGAATACCATGTGCTGCATGAAACACTATTTTATTCATTTATTTTCCTTCGGCTTAGTCTCTATTTCAGATGTCGCCACAGTGGAATGAACCGCCAACTATTCCAGCATATGTTTTACGCAGCGGATGCCCTTTCAGCATCTGGGAAACACCCATACACTGTCATATTCACACACACTCATGCACTACGGCCAATTTAGTTAATCCAATTCCCCTATAGCGCATGTGTTTGGACTGTGGGGGAAACTGGAGCACCCGTCCTTACGCCAACACGGGGAGAACATGCAAACTCCACATAGAAATGCCAACTGACCCAGCTGGGACGCAAATCAGCGACCTTCTTGCTGTGAGGTCACAGTGCTAACCACTGAGCCACCATGCCACCACAAATACTCATTCAATGGAAAAAAAATTATTTTTTATTTATCGGAAGGAGACTTCAGAAAAATACATTAATTAAAATGTAAATATGTAGAATATGAGGATTTTAATTTATATATATAAATATATATTTGCTGCAATTTATAAAAAACATAAAAATAAATAAAATTAAATAATACATATATACATTTAAATAATTTTAAATTAATATAAATTAAATTTAAAAAAATATACATATATTAATTTTAAATTATTTAAATGTATATAAATTAAATTAAAAAATATATATATTAATTTAAATTATATTTAAATAAATATTCATTTCAAAGTATTAATGAAATTGTATCATAGCCAGCAACCCTGTATCATAGTTTAGCTCTCTGCAGCTCTCACATGGTCGTCCACTGAAGCTAGTCAGGGCTGCGCCCGGTCAGTACCTGGATGGGAGACCACATGGCAAAGCTAGGTTGCTGCCGAAGTGGTGTTAGTGAGACCTGCAGGGGGCGCTTAACCTGCGGTCTGTGTGGGTGCAAACGCGCCAGTATATTGGTGGGGACTCTATACTGCTCAGTGAGCGCCGTCTTTCGAATGAGACGTTAAACGGAGTTCCTGACTCTCTGTGGTTGTTCAAAATCCCAGGGTGTCCTTTGAAAAAAAAGTAGGGGTTTAACGCCGGCATCCTGGCCAAATTTGCCCGCTGGTCTCTGTCCATCATGGCCTTTTAACCATCCCCATATCATAATTGGCTTCATCACTCTGTCTCCTCTCCAGCTGGTGTGTGGTGTGCGGTCTGGCGCAATATGGCTGCCATCGCATCATCCAGGTGGATGCTGCAGACTAGTGGTGGATGAGGAGATTCCCCCCAATGTGTAAAGCGATTTGAGGGTCTAGAAAAGCGCTATATAAATGTAAGGAATTATACAATTCTAAAAATTATATCATAAATAATTTAAAAATATATATATATTTTAATGGCAACTAAATAAGACTAGGGCAACGCAGTGGCGCAGTAGGTAGTGCTGTTGCCTCACAGCAAGAACGTCGCTGGGTCGCAGGTTCGAACCTCGGCTGGGCTGGGTCAGTTGGCGTTTCTGTGTAGAGTTTGCATGTTCTCCCTGCGTTCGCGTGGGTTTCCTCCGGGTGCTCCGGTTTCCCCCACAGTCCAAAGACATGCGGTACAGTAGAATTGGGTAGGTTAAATTGTCCGTAGTGTACGAGTGTGAATGAGTGTGTGGATGTTCCCAGAGATGGGTTGCGGCTGGAAGGGCATCCGCTGCGTAAAATCGTGCTGGATAAGTTGGCGGTTCATTCCGCTGTGGCGACCCCGGATTAATAAAGGGACTAAGCCGACAAGACAATGAATGAATGAATAAATAAGATTAATGAACTGTTCATAAAATGAATAAAAACACAAATATAAACACTTGAAAATAATGAAAAAAAAGTTTTATTTTACCTTACAAATTTAAAAATTACAATGTTAATATGTTTGGCTTTTCTTAAGCTTAATAAAATGTTCATATTTTATATTCATTCATTCATTTTCTTTTCGGCTTAGTCACTTTATTAATCAGGGGTCGCCACAGCGGAATGAACCGCCAACTTATCCAGCACATGTTTTACGCAGCGGATACCCTTCCAGCAGCAACCCATCTCTGGGAAACATCCACACACACTCATTCACACTCTTACACTACGGACAATTTAGTCAACCCAATTCCCCTATACTGCATGTCTTTGGACTGTGGGGGAAACCGGAGCACCCGAAGGAAACCCACGCGAACGCAGGGAGAACATGCAAACTCCACACAGAAACGCCAACTGACCCAGCCTAGGCTCGAACCAGCGACATTCTTGCTGTGAGTCGACAGCACTACCTACTGCGCCACTGCGTCGCCCCATATTTTATATTATTTTTAAATATTAAGCTTTCATGCACTTTCTTTTTTATGTTAATGCTTTACTCGAATACAGTTATTTATTTAAATTAGTGCATATACCTAATAGTATTAATCAGCTTTTTTAAAAGTGCAGTATGTAAGTTTGACACCCAGTGGTTGAACTAGGTATTGCACTCCTGGTTCAAAACAAACGCAAGCGCAGGTTGCCAGGTTGACGACATCAACAGGAGCGAGCATGATTATTGAGATTAAAGGTTGAATAAAGGTTGATTTAAGTCATGTTCTAAGTCAAAAAGACGCAATAGAATAAATATTTTCCATCCGTCCACACTACACTGGAGTTTTCGAGCCCCGAAAACGGAGCGTTTTGGAAACGCTGGAGAGGCCGTTTTCATTCTAAAACGCTGCTGCTCCGTCTCAGTGTGGATGGGGGAAAACGGAGACATCTGAAAACGGAGGCGGGGCTGCTGAGATCCGCTACCTGATTGGGGCTTTTGGATCATTGCGTATCCTTCCCTTATTCGTCAAGTCCCTATCACATGACTATAACGCTACCGGAAAACGGCAAACCAGCCTTCACTGTAAACAACAACATGGACACAGAAATGGGAGCGTTGTTTGCACTATTGTCCGCTTTAGGCGCCATTGTGCAGTTAAACTCTGCCTTTTTTACTACAGCAGCTGCATATATTCGCAAGAGGCAAGCTATTGTTCTAGCACTCGCTAATCGCTCGCGTTCATCGTTCAACCAGCGTCTGTTGACTAACAATAACCAAATGCCGAGCGAGACACATGCTTCCTGTTTACATTTGAACACGCATGCCCAGAGTGCAAGAATGGTCGCGTGATGCACGTTTTTGGTGGAGTAGTGTGGACGGAGATATGTTTAGAAACGCTAGATGAAACGCTAGTGTGGACGCGGATCGTTTTTGATCTAAAACGCCATTTCAAAACGAAAACGCATTAGTGTAAACGGGGCCTTAATCATGTTAAAGAGGTTTAATGTGTATTAATTAGATTATAAACCTTACCATTTGGCTGGAGTGCAGTGAGTGCACTATTCTGTGCTTCTGAATGGCTGTATTTACATTTCATTCATGTTTTGTCTGGTGCAAACAGCCCAATTGCTTATTACTCTTATCATGTAGCGTGTTTTTAGGACACTGCGTTACAATGTAACCTGCTCATCTAATGTTTACGCTAGGGCTGGGCGATATGGCAAAAAAAAAAAATCTAGATTTTTTTATAAAGTTTGACCGATTCACGATTTCGATTTTTTTTTTTTTACTGTGTAACTATAGTCTACTTAAAACATTACAACAACATGACTGAAGTAACAATCTCTTTATAAGTAACTTGAAAAACCATCTGGTTAAGAAACATGTATTTTTAATGGCCATACATGCATAAATTGGTCAACAAGGTGTATCCTATTACATTCCTACAGACAAATTCCTGCTTGACGTTTTAGTAAATATTTGTGCGTAGCTACACCACCCAGTATATATTAAAGATCACCGTGAACAACCCACAGAAACCTGTTACATATCTATCTATATTTAAATGTCTATCTTATATTTAAAGGGCCATGAAACCCCCTGTCTCAGCAGGGTGTTTTCACACCTCTAGTTTGAAAAAAGTCAGGAAAGTTGGGCGTGTCCAGCTCTGGGAGTGTGGGAGTGTCGGGGGAGGGAAAGAGGTTATGATTTGCATAGAAGGGAGTTTCCATTTGGCCACGTGCAGATTTCACAGGCAAAACAAACACACAGAGGCTGATTTGATACAGAATGACGAATGAGAGAAAAAAAATCCTCCGCATTTCTCTGTAACTTATGTACTCTGTAGGTAGCGTCAGAAAGCCGTGTGTTTATAGACTATCCTGTCACAAAATGGAGCGAAAATCCTGCATGACGGGATTAGTTTGTGTTTACATGTTTACACTCGGAGAGCAGCATTTACAGCGGATCTTTCAGTCTATAATATTGTACTATAATATTGCAGTGATATTAACATACTGTAAACTTAGTAACCAAATAATTTTGACTGAGGTATGTCTTTAAAAACTGAAAGAGCTCTGCTAACCACGAACTAACTTTGCAATCTTGGTTAAACAAAGGGCACAGCATTGCAAACACTTACCAAATCTGTAGACAGACAATCAAACTGGAGCTGTGTCTTTTTAATAAAAGTAGACGAGCGGCAAATCCGGATTTCATCATTTCCAGATGCGAAAAGCTCTCGGGTAAAAATGTTCCTTACAAACGCGTTTCTGTCGCGTGTCGCGTGCACTGTAATCCACACGCGAGTCCAGCTGCTCTCTCATAGAGGGAAAATGAAAACAAAACCTTCGTTGAAGCACAACAATAAACGCAACACCGATGACTCGTGTCTCCAAATTCTTGTTCTTTCACTTGTTTTGGCAACACAACGTGGCGTCTCTCTGCCGTCTGAACACTGTAACAGGTAAACAGTCTCTGGAGCTATCGTGCATATTAATGAAGTTTCGCGTCATACACAATAGAGCGCGCTGATTGGTTTGAAGCACGTCTTTGTCATGAATTAATGATCCACACTCACATACGTCAGAAAGTCCGCGAAAAGACAGAGAGCCAGTCTGCTGGCTGGATTTACACCTAAGTATCTCATGGCCGTGACGTAGCTTCAAAAATTCGTTTCAAACCGGAAGAACGAATTTGCTCAAAATAACGCAAAAACAACCAATTTTCACTTTTTAGTGCAATATATGTGTCCTAATAGTGTTTATAGCAGCGTGGGACACATATATGACTGTCAACAGCTCAGAAAATGTGTTTTGGTGTTTCGTGACCCTTTAACTGAATCGTATAACAGCCTATAGCTGAAATGTTGGAAATTGCTCAATTTATTTTTATAAAACATTTGTCAAAACGTGTTGATATTTGTTTGGAGTAAAAGCAATACCGACATTTAAGAATCCATATTTATTTTATTTATTCATTCATTTTACTTGTTTATTGGTGCATATATGGGTTATGATTTAATTCATAGCTACAGTAACTTGGACAGCTACTGTGCCACTCCATAAAGCTTTCAAGCAAAAGTCCAAATTAAAGAAAGATTTGACTCTTAGCGGTGACAGCCGACATTCACAACACACCGTAACCGTCCTTCAGGTGGTGCGCGGGTATAAAAACCAGACGTCTGGGCTTTGAATTAGATGCAATTATTTTCTCGCTGTTCAAAGAGTCTGCAAGTTCGTGTTCCATGGATTTATGTTGTTGTTGATTCGATGCACAGCAGAAAAAAAAGCTTTCAGCAGTGCATGTAGTCGCTGGTAAAGTTCTCACCCAGATCAGAGCGATCTGTGCTACCGAATACAGCGCAGCATGCAATAAACTCACGCTCAGTTAGGCGAAGTAAAGGTCTCATTGCCTATAAGTCAATCAAATTAATTAAGCTCTAGCCACGAATATATAGTGTAATCAGGGCCGGAGCAAGCTGAACTGGCGCTCTAGGCGAACAGCAATCACGCAGACCTCAACCCGAAAGTGAAATAGAAACTTACTGGTTTGCGGATGAAAGAGGGTGTCGCGGATAAAAAGTGAAAGTGGGTGTCGCGGATAAAAGTGGACCGGGGGGTTCTCGCTCACTATTCTGCCTAGGTCGCCTCTATGGATGCGCCGGCCCTGAGTGTAAAGCTGGAGTTATACTTTCGCCTGGCGCCGCATCGCGAGCCTCCGCTGACTGCGCGCACACCTCGCGACAATGGCCTAGCGCGCTTGCGCTGAGCCAGCTGTGGTAGCTCATCAACAGAGCCGCGACGTCAACACACAGAATCTGTCAGCACAATTCAGCACGGTTGTCTAACAGTTTAGAACGTTTTGGCACGATAGTGGAAAAGCTGCTTTAATATCTTTATTAAAAAAAATCGCGATATCTGGATTTTATAAAAAATTTAATCGTCTTAAAACGTGAATTCGATTAATCGGAAAAAATCGAAAAAAATCGCCCAGCCCTAGTTTACGCTTGTAATATTTATATTATTTGCTCATTAATAACCACCTCATGTGAATCTGCGTCTCATTTCAGAGTCTGCTACTGTCCACAAGTGGTCGCATTTCGGTCACAGACGCATAATTTGAGAGCCTTCATGACTGAATGAATGAAATACGCTGTTTTCCAGCAAGGTAACCCGGGGTGCTGAAATATAATTTGCTAAACTGGCATTGGGCGGGTTAAATGACCAAAACAAAGGCAGACGTTTCGGCACGTAACGCAGAGTATCTGACTTCAGCATTGTTTCTCAGATAAACAAGAATGTTCACTGAGCATGTTTCTGAAACATCTGCAGACATATTATGGTGTTTTTATGCTTTAGAAGAGTCAAAAACTCACATACAGCACCTTTAATATATTTAATTAGCTGTCATTATTGTTATTATTTCATTATTATTATTAAATCTTGTGCTTTTGATGTATATTTTAATTACAATTAGCAATTTTAGCATATCTATTCCACATTTTGTAGAGAATATCGATTAACAGCTGAGGATGA
Source organism: Danio kyathit (assembly GCA_903798195.1). NCBI lineage: Eukaryota > Metazoa > Chordata > Actinopteri > Cypriniformes > Danionidae > Danio > Danio kyathit. Next base: position 55,168,333 of record LR812533.1, on the reverse strand, counting down.
ATATGTGCTGTATTATAATGAAGGCCGTCTATGCAAATATTAGCAGTGAACATCATCACCATTACCTCTGAGTCATCACTACAGTCCTCCGTCACCGTGGAGCTAGAGTGTTGCCGTGGTAACTTGGTCTCATAAACCATAATGCTCCACCTGGAAGAAATGAGTGTTTAAATATTAGTCAGGGACGAAAGCGGAGCGAGAAAGACTGCAACAAGCCACACAAGCTGACCTGTCCAGCATCTTAGTGCTGGCTCTCTCCAGTTTCTCCAGAATCTGCGGTAACTGTGTGTCATCATCACACGCCGATCCCCATCCCAGAACTCTAGCAAGGTCATTTCCTGTGCCAAGAGGAAGCACACCCAGCTGGCACTGAAAACACACACAAAACACACACTCTTAGGCTCGTATTCACAAAACATTTGATCTACCACTAATAGTTGAACTCAAATATTTCCCAAATGATGTTTAACAGATTCAGGAATTTTTCACAGTATTTCCTATAATATTTTTTCTTCTGGAGAAAGTCTTGTTTGTTTTATTTCGGCTAGAATAAAAGCAGCTTTTAATTGTTTTAAAGCCATTTTAAGGTCAATATTATTAGCCCCCTTAAGCATATTTGTTTTGGATTGTCTACAGAATAAACCACTGGTATACAATGTTGGGAGTCAACTGATCTTTCCAGAACTGAACATATCACACACCACATTATTCTTAAAAGATGGAACGGTGCCTATGTGTCTGAACTACGATTTCAATTTCAAAGCAATCCACATGACCAGCTGCGATCACGAACACGTGCTAATTAACTCTACCTTTTGGTTCACGCCTGGAAACGCCGTCTACCAAGGGAATACACACTTTTAGGCAGACACAGAAGTGGCCAGAAAACTTCCAGTTTAAACTGACTCTCATTTAAACTGTGTTTATTTGAATAATGTATGTTTGTTTTACGTTTCTGTAGGTTTTTGTGTGTACATGTCCCAAGTGTTTAACCTAACCATTATGAAGAGGTAATGAGTTAAAGCCGCTGCTTTTGCATGAAATCTACAGAACGTTTGTGAAACGTACCATATTTAGTGTTAATTGAAAGCTTGAAACATTTTAAATGCATTGGATAATATGAAGAAACCATACTAGTAAAAATGTCCATGTTATAAAACTTTATTGTAAAAGCTTCCGATTAAAGGCAGGTAATGCATGATCCTCACACGAGGTGCTAATCCATCCTCCTAGGGGAGGGAATGGGGGTGTGATCCCACCCCGCAGCTTCTCTTATTGGACAATCCCTGTGTAGGCCACACCTATACCCAAGCCTATAAAGCTTCGAACAATGAAACTTTCGTGGTCTTTTGCCGGGTCTTTGCCTCTCATCACCGCCGTCGCTCTTCTCGTGCTGGCCATACATCGCCTGGCCGGAAGCCTCATCGCAGCACGGAGCAAACCACAACGTTCACGCCCGCTGACCCCCGATCTGCTTCAACAACGATCGGGTTAACTTATCAGAACTCTGAAACTCTGCCATAACTACGGAATTCCGCAGAGAGCCGAAACTCCACAAGGACTTCACTGCCGCGGCCAACATCTGGATCCCTAGCAACTGACTCCAAGCTTCCCTGAAAGTAAGAAAACCCCTTTTACCAGACGAGGGAAGTCCAGCACGTCATTTGAAGTTGCTACGCTGACCCATCAGCTTCGCCGGGATCTCCCTTTGGACCAGCCGAGGAAACCAAAATTCCATCAGAATCGCAAGTAACACAAACAATGTTTCTATCCATTGCTGAACTGGTGTGAATAATATTTAAGTAGTAAAGAATAGCGAAATTCTCTGCTTTCATGGTTTCTCTCAGGTTGCAATGCTAAGAACTTAGCTAATGCTAGAAGGTGAATCCTTACTCGCTCTCCATCATAACTCCTCAAACTGCTTGTGTGTGTTTGTATGTATGTGCGTTCTTTGTTTTATGTAGCGTAGTATGTTGTGTTATAGAGTAGCAATAAACTTGTGTTTCGTTTTTAAGATCCGTGTTGGTGTGTTGTGTGCTTTTATAAGTCAATGTCTCGGCTTTAGATACTGTTACCTTGCTCATTGAATAATTAGATACTGTTTTATATTGTCATTGTTGGCCACAAAAATAATATAATACAGGATTGCTTTACACTGACCGTTCTATTTGCTGGACAAATAAGTAGGTTAAGTGTAAGCTTTAAATAATTCTATGTAAATCATGTTCGAATCTTTAGATTCAAATCCCCAGAGTTTAAATGTTATTTAAACGAAAGAGCTGATTCCTTACAACAATGACTTGCCTAATTACCCTAACTTTACCCTAATTAACCTAGTCAAGCCTTTAAATGTGAATTGAATTCATATGTACTTTAAATGCAAATAAGCAGGTCAGTTATTCGGCTGTGAAACTGATTTCTTTATTTATCGTGCTGTCCTCAAGTGTTTATGTACGTGTTTTAGTGATATATTCATGAATATGCATACCTGTTTGTGTAAAGTCAGAGCGTCTATCTCTGACAAAACCCAGCCGACGCTGCCGTCTCCTCCACACACTAGAATACGAAATGTGTCGAACTTCTGAAACAGACGCAACCTACGACAAGCACATACAAAATCACAGAAGTGCAAGAATACTGAGTGAGTGAAAAATATCTGTAATAAAAATAATCTTATTTTCTATATCAAGTTGAATTCTTTCTCTGACGCCACTGATATTTTAATTACTATTTTCATCTTTATTTTAAGTATAAAGTCACTTTATTAGAACTTTTTGTGTTGTCTAGCTAGGCTGTTCAATTAGCTCTGGAGTATAAAATACAATAAAATAAAATAAAAAATAAAAAGAAATGGAAAAAAAACACAAAAAACTATTCAAATCAAATTGAAAAATAAAAACAAAAAAATAAAATAAACAATTAAAACAAAACAAAACAAAAAACACAAAACACAACTAAAATCAAATTGAAAAATAGAAAAAATAAAATAAAAAACATAAATAAATTATTAAAACAAAACAAAAAGGAATAAAACTAAAAATTAAAATAACATAAATTAAAATTAAAAATTAAAACACAAAAAAAAACAATAAAATAAAATAAAATAGAGAAATAATAAGTTAATTAAACAAAACCAAATGAAAAAATAAAACAAAAAAACTATTCAAATCAAACTGAAAAATAAATAAATAAAATAATATAAATAAATAAATAAATAAATAATTAAAACAAAACAAAACAAAAAGGAATAAAACAAATTAAAATTAAAACCGGCAGCTAGCTCTCTGCATTTCTCACATGGTCGCCCACTGAAGCTAAGCAGGGCTGCGCTCGGTCAGTACCTGGATGGGAGACCACATGGGAAAGCTAGGTTGCTGCCGGAAGTGGTGTTAGTGAGGCCAGCAGGGGGCGCCTAACCTGTGGTCTGTGTGGGTCCTAATGCCCCAGTATAGTGACGGGGACTCTATACTGCTCAGTGAGCGCCGTCTTTCGGATGAGACGTTAAACCGAGGTCCTGACTCTCTGTGGTCATTAAAAATCCCAGGATGTCCTTCGAAAAAGAGTAGGGGTTTAACCCCGGCATCCTGGCCAAATCTGCCCACTGGCCTCTGTCCATCATGGCCTTCGAACACTCCCCATATCATAATTGGCTTCATCACTCTGTCTCCTCTCCACCAATCAGCTGGTGTGTGGTCTGGCGCAAAATGGCTGCCGTCGCGTCATCCAGGTGGATGCTGCACACTGGTGGTGGATGAGGAGATCCCCCCCCCCCAGAATGTAAAGTGCTTTGAGTGTCTAGAAAAGCGCTATATAAATGTAAGGAATTAATTATTATTATTATTACAAAAAATTAAAACAATAAAATAAGTTAATTAATTAATTAATTAAACAAAACAAAAATGAAATTGAAAACATAAAAAACTATTCAAATCAAACTGAAAAATAAATAAATAAAATAATATAAATAAATAAATAAATAATTAAAACAAAACCAAACAAAAAGGAATAAAACAAATTAAAATTAAAACACAAAAAATTTAAACAATAAAATAAAATAAATAAATTAATTAATTAATTAATTGAACAAAACAAAATGAAATAAAAACACAAAAAAATATTCAAATCAAACTGAAAAATAAATAAAATTAAATTAAATTAAATTAAACATAAAATTAAATTAAAATTAAATAAAAATTAAACAAAATTAAATAAATAAAATAATTGAATGAAAATAAAATAAAAAAATAAATTAAAATTAAACTAAAATGAAAAATACTAGAAAATAATATAAAAATTAAAATAAAAAATAATAAAATAAAAAATTAAAAAATTATTAATTAATTAAAAAGGAATAAAAACACAAAAAACTATTAAAATCAAACTGAAAAAAAAGTTAATTAAATTTTAATTTAAAAAATAAATAAAAAATAAATAATAAAAACAAAAAAGAATAAAAACTTTAAAAACTATTCAAATCAAATTGAAAAATAAAATAATAACAATACAATAAAAAATAAAATAAAATAAAATATAAATTTTAAACTAACCAAAACTAAAAACATTGCCTATTGCCTAAGCCGCCAACTAAACCAAATAAGCTAGCCTAAAGCAGTAAAATCTAAGTGGCGTGGTGCAGATGTGTTATTTACTGAAAGTGTGTTTTACCCCAGATGTGGACCGCCGTTCATCAGGTCAAACACCTGTGCTGGATTCAACAGCTGCTTAAAGCGCCGCAGAAACTTCACACCCTGATTATCTCCACTTTTACTGTTCACAAACACCAGCAGTGGACTCGTGCAGGTCGGAGGACAAGTTGCTTTCCAGAAACCTACAAACACACACACACACACACACACACACACACACACACACACACACATATATATATATATATATATATATATATATATATATAAGAAAGAGAGAGAGAGAGAGATTATTTCAATATTATTTATTACCCAACTCTCAGGAACATTTTTTACATTGGTTAAAAGTGCTCTGATTGGTTGGTTTCTCAGATGAAGCGCTCTGATTGGCCACTCACCGTCCGAGTCGATGCTGTTGAGGGCTGTGGGTGGAATCACAGAGACTTTACACTGACCCAGAGGACACTTTGGAGAGAGCTGATCTTTACAGCCAGCATGCACCTGGAGAACACACACACAGCTTAGTGATCCACTGAATGTGCTGTATTGTCTATTATCAGAATATAGACGGTCCACACACACTCACCATGGCTTTACACCAGAGACAGCGCCAGTCCTGCAGTCTGAGGACGCTGCCGCAGGTTTTATCACACACCGTACACTTAGCACTGACCGGCAGATTCCCCTCCAGCCACTGATGAGGCATCGAGATCTGTTCAATACAGCACCAGACATTATTTCACTGACAGTAAATTAACAACACTGACACTTATATGTTGCTGATAAATGCAATGGAGTTGATATCAAGTGAACAGTTGCTAAGGTAATAGCAATGATAAGCAAAAACAAAATGACATACATTGCAGAATACTTTTCTAAATGAGCATTTTTATCTCGTTATATGTTAAATGTGATGCAAATCACAATAGATTTACTCGAGAAATATTTTTTTTTCAGAGAAACTGATTGAAAATGAAGCAAGCTTCTGCTTAAAAACAGGTGAAAAATATCTGCTTGTTATAAAATAATAGTAGCAAAACATTATTTTGTATCTTAGTCTTCTCTTGCTTTGAAATCTTGCTCTGACTGCACTGTAAATCAAAAAATATTTCAAAATAAAATCAAATAATTAACATCAAACAGAAAAAAAAACCCATATAAAATTAAATATAGAATAAAGTAAAATAAAAAACGGGAAAAAATAAACTAAATAAAATAAAACGAAACAATTAAAATCGAATAAAAATGTATAAAGTAATATAAAGCAAGAAAAAAACAATTCAAAACAAATAGATTAAATAGATTAAAATAAAATAAAACAAGTAAAAATAAAATTACAAAAATATTAAATTAAATAACATTAAATAAAACAAACAAATAAATAAAATGAAATAAAAAAAATTAATTTAATCAAATAACATTGAATAAAACAAGTAAAAAATAATATGAAATGAACATAGTAAACAAAATCAAATACCATTATATAAAATACTAAATTAAATCAAATATCATTAAATAAAACAAGTAAAAATGAAATGAAATAAAATATTAAATTAAATAACAAAATAAAACAAGTAAAATGAATAAAAACATTAAATTAATTGAAATATGATTAAATATAACAAGTAAAAATAAAATAAAATTAAATATTAAATTAAATTCAATAACATTAAATAAAACAAGTAAAAATAATATAAAATAAACATATTAAACGAAATCAAATACTATTATATAAAGTACTAAATTAAATCAAATATCATTAAATAAAACAAGTAAAAATAAAATGAAATACACATATTAAATTTACTTAAATAACAATAAATAAAATAAGTAAAAAAATAAAATGAATAAAAATATTAAATTAATTTCAATATTATTAAATATAACAAGTAAAAATAAAATGAAATGAAATATTAAATTAAATTCAATAACATTAAATAAAACAAGTACAATAAAATGAAATAAACATAGTAAATTAAATTAGAATAAATTAAACAAGTAAAAAAAATGACAAATATTAAATTAAACTAAATAACATTAAATAAAATATTAAATTAAACTAAATAACATTAAATTAAATATTAAATTAAACTAAATAACATTAAATAAAATATTAAATTAAACTAAATAACATTAAATAAAATATTAAACTAAATAACATTAAATAAAATATTAAATTAAACTAAATAACATTAAATAAAAAAATTTATTAAAGAAAATAACATTAAATAAAATATTAAATTAAACTAAATAACATTAAATAAAATATTAAACTAAATAACATTAAATAAAATATTAAATTAAACTAAATAACATTAAATAAAATATTAAACTAAACTAAATAACATTAAATAAAATATTAAACTAAACTAAATAACATTAAATAAAATATTAAACTAAACTAAATAACATTAAATAAAATATTAAATTAAACTAAATAACATTAAATAAAATATTAAATTAAACTAAATAACATTAAATAAAATATTAAACTAAATAACATTAAATAAAATATTAAATTAAACTAAATAACATTAAATAAAAATTTTTATTAAAGAAAATAACATTAAATAAAATATTAAATTAAACTAAATAACATTAAATAAAATATTAAACTAAATAACATTAAATAAAATATTAAATTAAACTAAATAAATTATTAAATTAAACTAAATAACATTAAATAAAATATTAAACTAAATAACATTGAATAAAATATTAAATTAAACTAAATAGCATTAGATAAAATATTAAACTAAATAACATTAAATAAAATATTAAATTAAACTAAATAGCATTAAATAAAATATTAAACTAAATAACATTAAATAAAATATTAAATTAAACTAAATAAAATATTAAATTAAACTAAATAACATTAAATAAAACAAGCAGAAAAAAATGAAATAAAAATTTTAAATTAAATTAAACAAGCAAAAATAAAATTAAATAAAAATATTAGATAAAATTAAACATAAAATAAAAACAAAGAAATTAAATTAAATTAAATTAAATTAAATTAAATTAAATTAAATCTAGTAACCAGACAAACTGGATTTTTTTCCTCAAAATACCAGATCAAATGCTAATTTGTTATGGTGTGTGTTTGTCTCACCCCGTCCTCGTCCTCCAGTATGTCTTTGCCGATAGAGGCCAGTGTGGTCCATTTGCAGTTATTGGTGGCTCTGACCGCACAGCGCTTATGAGCCTTGAACTTACACACTGTTAAAATAAAACACACATTCAGGTGCAGCACAAAATAACCTGTGATGATGATACTGAATTATGATGATGGACGAACCTTCGCAGGACAGGCCGTGAGACGTGACTCCAGAAAGAGCCTCTCGACAGACGTTACAGTAGGTGGGCCGCGCGTGGGAACAGGCGTACCAGTTGTGCATCCCAGAGAAATGATCCATACTGAACTGAGTCGACTGCGCGCACGCACAACACACACACACACACACACACACACACACACACACACACAAAATGACAGTTTAGAATGTTTTCAAAAAGATTCAATTTCAGACAGAAGGTGTTCCTTTGATCTTTCTGATCATCAAAGAATCCTGAAAGATCAAAGGCATCATTCATTCATTTTCCTTCAGCTTAGTCCCTTATTTATCAGGGGTTGCCACAGCGGAATGAACCGCCAACTATTCCGGCTAACCCAAAAATGAACTAAAGCAAACTTTGGGTTCAATTTGGTCCTATAAATTTAATTAGCATCCACATACACTCACCGGCCACTTTATTAGGTACACCTTACTAGTACCGACTTGGACCCCCCTTTTGCCTTCAGAACTGCTTTAATCCTTCATGGCATAGATTCAACAAGGTACTGGAAATATTCCTCAGAGATTTTGCTCCATATTGACATGATAGCATCACACATGTGCCGCAGATTTGTCGGCTGCACATCCCATGATGTGAATCTCCCGATCCACCACATCCCAAAGGTGCTCTATTGGATTGAGCTCTGGTGAATGGAGAGGCCATTTGAGTACAGTAAACTCATTGTCATTGTAGTAAAGTTCGTTTGTATGAGGGGAAGAAGAAGACCGGGTCGGCGATATCAGGTAAGCACTGTATTTTATTTTTAAATATTAGCCACCACAACACTGTAGCTGTGCGTGTGTGTGTGCTCTCTCCTCTCTCTCTCCCGGCTGCTCCTTCTCTCCTTAAGAAGGGTGTCTCTCCGGCCCAATCACTAGAATAAACAGGGGTTATTTATTATTTCTGATTGGCCTGCTGATTAGCCGCCGGGCTCCGAGCATGCTCTTCCCCCTCATTGGGTGTTCGATCATGCTTACCTCTCCACAGTCATGTTCAAGAAACCAGTCTGAGATGATTTCACGCTTTATGACATGGTGTGTTATCCTGCTGGAAGTAGCCATCAGAAGATGAGTACACTGTGGTCATAAAGGGATGGACATGGTCAGCAACAATACTCAGGTAGGCTGTGGCGTTGACACGATGCTCAATTGGTACTAATGGACCCAAAGTGTGCCAAGAAAATATCCCCCACACCATTACACCACCACCACCAGCCTGAACCATTGA
>LR812533.1:55144121-55151621 GCA_903798195.1 Danio kyathit | reverse complement strand
CGCACACACACACATCCATAACTGTATACATCACACACATACACACATAATTATATATACACACATACACACAAACACACATAAAGTAAACACACACACAAACTTATATGCACACATACAAACAAACAAACACACACGCACACACACACACACACACACACACACACACACACACACACACACACACACACACACACACACACACAGAGAAGTGCATAACTCATACACACATATACACACATAAACAATTACATGACATACGCACAATTATAAACACACACAGACACACATGCACACAATTACACAACAAACACACACACACACACACACACACACACACACACACACACACACACACACACACACACAAACAAACAATTAAACACACACTAAAACAATTACACAACACATACACACAATTTCACAACAAACACACACACACACACACACACACACACACACACAATAACACAAACAAACACAACACACACACACAAACAATTAAACACACACTAACACAAATACACAACACATACACGCACAATTTCACAACAAACATACACACAAGCACACACACATACCATATTAGACAATGACAGTAGCCATTTACATATACAACAGACACATCAATCACACAATATACAAACACAGTTACACAACACACATGATTGCGCACACATTGCACTGCAAATACACACACAAGTACACAACTGATGCGCACACACACAATTAAACACACATACAGACACAAATGCAAGTATACAGCACACACACATGGATGCACACTACAATACACAGCTCCCATACACACACACACACACACACACACACACACAATTACACAACTCATGCACACACAAATAAACCTCATACATACACACAATTACACAGCACAGATGCACACATGCATGTACACACACTATATTACACAGCACGCATACACACAAAAACACACGAATACTCACACGCACACAATGTAAACACACACACACAAAATTAAACACACATAAATACACAACACACATACACATAATTACACCACATACACAATTATACCACACACACACACGCACACACACATCCATAACTGTATACATCACACACATACACACATAATTATATATACACACATACACACAAACACACATAAAGTAAACACACACACAAACTTATATGCACACATACAAACAAACAAACACACACGCACACACACACGCACGCACATACACGCACACACACACACACACACACACACACACACACACACACACAATTACACAACTCATACACACACAAATAAACCTCATACATACACACACAATTACACAGCACACATACACACATGCATGTACACACACTAAATTACACTGCACGCGCACATACACACACACACACACACACACACACACACACACACACACACACACACACACACACACACACACAATTACACAACTCATACACAATTAAACCCCAAACATGCACACACAGTAGATTACACACACACACACACACACACACACACACACACACAGAAGTGCATAACTCATACACACAAATACACACATAAACAATTACATGACATACGCACAATTATAAACACACACAGACACACATGCACACAATTACACAACAAACACACACACACACACACAAACAATTAAACACACACTAAAACAATTACACAACACATACACACACAATGTCACAACAAACACACACACAATAACACAAACAAACACAACACACACACACAAACAATTAAACACACACTAACACAAATACACAACACATACACGCACAATTTCACAACAAACATACACACAAGCACACACACATACCATATTAGACAATGACAGTATTCATTTACATATACAACAGACACATCAATCACACAATATACAAACACAGTTACACAACACACATGATTGCGCACACATTGCACTGCAAATACACACACAAGTACACAACTGATGCGCACACACACAATTAAACACACATACAGACACAAATGCAAGTATACAACACACACACATGGATGCACACTACAATACACAGCTCCCATACACACACACACACACACACACACAATTACACAACTCATGCACACACAAATAAACCTTATACATACACACAATTACACAGCACACATACACACATGCATGTACACACACTATATTACACAGCACGCATATACACACACACACACACACACACACACACACACACACACACACACACACACACACACAATTACACAACTCATACACACAGAAATAAACCTCATACATACACACAATTACACAGCACACATACACACATGCATGTACACACACTATATTACACAGCACGCATACACACAAACACACACGAACACTCACACACACACACAATGTAAACACACACACACAAAATTAAACACACATAAATACACAACACACATACACATAATTACACCACATACACAATTATACCACACACACACGCACACACACATCCATAACTGTATACATCACACACATACACACATAATTATATATACACACATACACACAAACACACATAAAGTAAACACACACACAAACTTATATGCACACATACAAACAAACAAACGCACACACACACGCACGCACATACACGCGCACACACACACACACACACACACACACACACACACACACACACACACACACACACACACACACACACACACACACACACACACACACAGTTTAGGGTGAGCTGTCTCTTTAAGAGGTTTGTACTTGAGTGCTGTTCTCCATTCAGTGGCACAGTTGAGTTCTGAATGTAAATCAGTTTTGTGCGTCAACACTTGTATTAAAGCATGATCCTGCTGAACTCTTGTGCAACCGATGACGTCTGGAAAAGCATGTGGAGTCTTGAGGAGCGCCAGAGAAAGAGCAGCTGACTCTACAAACAATACTGATCTCTTCTCATCTCATTCAAATTAGCCACAAGCACTTAACACAAAACCTCCTCAAAGCTCCAAAAACATCCATCTCTTCACTTCTTCATACTATTTTAAATATATATCACACACACACACACACACACACACACACACACACACACACACACGTTTGTTTTTGTGAAAAGTGGGTACATTACATAGGCTTCCATTCATTTTCTACAGATCAAAGCGTATATTATATTACCCTCACCCCACCCTACCCCTAAACCCAACCATCACAGGAGACAGTGTCCAGCTTTACTCCCTGAACAAACTCATCCTGTGTGATTTAGAAGCTTTTTGAGAAGTGAGGACGTCACCAATGCCCTCATAGTTCACCTGCTTTTTGTAATACCTGTGTCATACCTGTGTCATTATACAGATTTGTGTCCTGATATGTCACAAAAACACGTACACACACACACACACACAGATATAATATTTTAATAATACACATAATAATAATAATATAAATAATAATCCAGCCTTCCATATAATAATCCACACACACACACACACACACACACACACACACACACACATACACACAAAATAATTATTTTTATATATACTAATAAAAAATAATAACACGTATTATTACTTTATTTATATCTCACACAAATATAAAATTGTAATAATATAAATAATATATTAATAATAATATTAATAATAATAATAATTCAGCCTTCCATATAATAATCCACACACACACACACACATTTAACAACAAAGGTACATTCACAAACAGACACAAACACATTCAAAGAATAATTATAACATATAAATATATATTAATATAAAATAATAATGCATATTGTTCACATATCTAACACACATAAATATAAAATTAATAATATAAATAATAATAATAATAAAAATAATAATATAATACTATAAATATAATAATAAGCATATAAATAATAGTAATAAAAATAATGATAATAATAATAATAATAATCATTCATTCATTTATTTTATTTTCGGCTTATTCCCTTTATTAATCTGAGGTCACCACAGCGGAATGAACCGCCAACTTATCCAGCATGTGTTTTACACAGCGGATGCCCTTCCAGCTGCAACCCATCACTGGGAAACATACACTCTCATTCACACACATACACTACGGACAATTTAGCCTACTCAATTCACCTGTACCGCGTGTGTTTGGACTTGTGGGGGAAACCGGAGCACCCGGAGGAAACCAACGCCAACACGGGGAGAACATGCAAACTCCACACAGAAACGCCAACTGACCCAGCCGAGGCTCGAACCAGCAACCTTCTTGCTGTGAGGCGACAGCACTACCTACTGCGCCACTGCGTTGCCAATAATAAACATAATAATCATAATAATAATACTAATATACTAATATAAATAATAATGTTTCAGCCTTCCATATAATAATAAAACCACACACACTATAATATTTATATATGTATATATATTGTGACGAGCGTCCCGAAGGATCATCAGCGTCGCCCTGGAAACAAAGGAGGAACAACTGCACACCCTCAACACAGGCTGATTGGACCCAGCTGCAGCCCATCAGCCGGCTTGCACTTAAAACTGCAGCAACACAGCAGGAAGGGGAGAAGGCTCTCCATGAGAACACACACTAATCCGCTCTCTCTCTATTTCCCCAGACAGCAGCTGAGAACCAGCCAGAACCACAGGGGAACTTCACTGAAACACTGCCACACTGGGAAAAGAGCACGTAGAGCACCAAAGCCACCAACCTGAACTCACCACTGGGAAACTCATCACTTGTTGTAAATAAACCACCCTCCGGGGCATTTATTTGAGCTCTCGCTTGTTGTGTGATTCTTCTCCCCGTGACATCTGGTGGAGAATGCGGGCAACTACAGAGAGGAATCACAGACAAGCGATCTCCAACCCCACACTATTATTATAATAATAATAATTAATCGTTAATAATTATTACTCAATAATATATATTTTTTCCCTATTCTTGGTGATTCCTTATTGTGGCTCATAAATTTATTTTTTTTTTATTTTGTGTGTGTAAACTTAAGGTGAACGGCCCTCCGGTCCCCTCCCAGCATGGAAGAGATTCTCCAACGACTCACTGAGGTTAGCATCCGCCAACAACAGATTGTGGAGCACCTCGCCACCCGCCAAGGCAAAACTGAGCAGGAACTCACTGCCCTCCATGCCGCTGCCGTCCATGGCATTCCACTACCGGACCCCCCGTGCCCAAGCTGCAAAAATACTGCCAAATTAACACCTTACGATGACGTAGAAGCCTTTCTACAAATGTTTGAAAATACAGCCCATCGTGAAGGATGGCCACCTGAGGACTGGGCTCAGGTGTTGGCCCCCCTGTTAACCGGCGAGGCCCAACGTGCCTACTTCTCCCTCCCCACAGCCTCTTCAAAGAGTTATCCAGATGTAAAGAGAGAGATCTTGAGCCGGTTGGGATTGTCATCGATCTGCGCAGCTCAGGGGTTCTTCGAATGGGAATATAAACCCCGAGTGCCAGCCCGTGCCCAGATAGCGGACCTCACACGATTGGCACATCACTGGTTGTTGGAGGGCAGTCCCACAGCGGAACAGGTAGCGGAGCGGGTGATCGTGGATCGGGTGCTTCGAGCTCTCCCTCGCTCACACCGACGGGCGGTCGGCATGAGGAAACCCCGTAACCTCCCTGGACCTGGTGGAGGCCATCGAGTTGGCGGATGCAACCCAACAACGGGATGGAGGGGAGCGGATGGCGCCGTTTCCCCGGAGGGTGGTCCAGGAGCGACGCGCGCCAGAGGGCACCTCGCGACCAGTCAACAGGCCAGCAGCCCCCTCTCCACGAGATGAACCCATGCCCTCTGCGGATCCCCCGCAGCCGGGTCGAGGCTGGTTGGCAGGCTGTATTGTTCACAGTGACCCACCATATGGGGCTCCGGAGGCTGACATCAAGGTCAATGGAAAACCGCTTCGGGCCCTTCTAGATTCAGGCAGCGCAGTCAGCCTGGTCCAAACCCATCTCCTACCTCCACGAAGAAACACAAAAACTTTCCTTCCCATTACCTGTGTCCATGGGGACACCCGACAAGTTCCCGCTCGACGGGTGACAATTTCCGCAGCCCCGGGGGCTTGGTCTATTGAGGTGGGACTGGTGGAGGACCTCCCAGTCCCAGCCCTTATTGGAAGAGACTGGCCCGGGTTTGACCGCCTGCTCGCAACCACAACACAGTCTGCCAACCTACAAGGGAGCCGCCGGAGACGGAAAGCCAGTCGAGGACCTCATCAGCGGCCGGCACTGGTAGCCACAGACAGCGGGAGAGATGGTAAGCCCACCTCCCAATCTTCTAACCTGTTCTATGATGTGTTTCAGCAGGTAACAGGAGGGGGCTCCTTTGCAAAAGAACAACGGAACGATGACCGACTAAAACACTGCTGGACCCAGGTGCGGGTCATAGAGGGCCAAGACACTCAGCCATCACCCCATCCTCTCCCGCACTTTGTGGTCCAAAATGGCCTGTTGTACTGTGTCGCACAGCGAAGGGGGGAGGTGAAACAGCTACTAGTGGTGCCCCGTGCCAAGACCGAAACAGTGATGGACCTGGCTCACTCTCACCCCAATGGCCGGGCACCTGGGAGTTGAGAACACCACACAGCGGATCCGGGATCGCTTCCACTGGCCAGGGTTGGAAGCCGATATAAAGCGGTTCTGTCAAGCCTGCCCGACCTGCCAAGTGACCTCACCCAGAAAGCCTCCCCCAAGCCCGCTGATTCCATTACCCATCATTGAGGTGCCCTTTGAGCGCATCGGGATGGACCTGGTTGGGCCGTTGCCGAAGTCGGCCCGGGGACATGAGCACATTCTGGTGATCGTCGATTACGCGACCCGGTACCCAGAAGCAATTCCCCTCAGGAAAGCCACATCTAAAGCCATTGCCCAAGAACTCGTCCTCCTGTCAAGCCGGGTCGGCATCCCAGCAGAGATATTGACTGACCAGGGAACCCCCTTTATGTCTCGGTTAATGGCTGACCTCTGCCGGCTATTGCGTGTGAAGCAGTTGAGGACCACAGTGTACCACCCACAGACAGATGGGTTGGTCGAACGGTTCAACCAAATGTTAAAACAGATGCTAAGGAAAGTAGTGGCTGAAGACAAACGTGACTGGGACCTCATGCTGCCTTATATCCTCTTCGGTATACGAGAAGTTCCCCAGTCCTCAACTGGCTTCACCCCCTTCGAGCTCCTCTTTGGCCGTCAGCCCCGGGGCCTTTTAGATTTGGCTAAGGAAGCCTGGGAGCAGCAGCCGGCAGCCCATCGTTCCATAGTGGAGCATGTGAGACAGATGAGGGAGAAGATCGACAGGGTCATGCCGTTAGTCCGGGAGCATTTGGTTAAAGCCCAACAGGCCCAACAGCGCCACTATGACCGAGCAGCCCAACCACGGGAGTTCCAGCCCGGAGATAGAGTGATGGTCCTGATCCCAAATGCTGCCTGCAAGTTTCTTGCCACCTGGCAAGGCCCCTTCACCATCCTGGAAAAAATTGGGCCAGTCACA